>JAYJMJ010313250.1:0-67445 GCA_036873875.1 Laminaria ephemera | reverse complement strand
AAGCGCACAGGGATGTGCGTCCTGAGCGACCCCCGGAACTGTCAATAGACAAAGTGGCGCAGCCACCCGAAGGGCCATAAGGTCGTGAAGACAATTTTGCTTACTTTTCTTGTTTGAAAAGTGAGTCCGCCGGAAGGGCACATCTAAACAGAAGCCCACACCTCAGCGGAAAAAACACCAACCAAACCACCCAGTCTTCACACTAACCACCATCCGCGTTAGAATCGCAGTTGCAACCCATATTGAAAAGGATTCTCATATGCGCCTGTTAAAACGAATTGTCGGCTTCATAGTACTGCTGGTAGTGGTGCTCGCAATTGTTGGTATGTTTCTACCGCGTGAAGTCTCTGTTGCTCGCTCGATTGAGATCAACGCCACAGCGGATAAAATATTTCCACAGTTCAACAATCTGGAAAATACTATCGCGTGGTCACCATGGCTGCACCATGACCCGGATACGAAGATTACGTTTAACGATGTTCCGGAGGGAGTGGGTGCTGTTATGGAATGGGACTCTGAAAATAAAAAGGTGGGCTCCGGGCGTATGGAAGTCACCGATAGCACCCTTGATGAGTCTATTGCCGTTGCGCTGGATTTCGGGGATATGGGTTCAGGCACTGCTGGCTGGAATCTGGAGCCCGTAGGGGACAAGACTAATGCAACCTGGAGCATGACCACTGATATGGGCGCAGGCCCTGTGGGCAGATTGTTTGGTGTGATGATGAAAAAGTGGATCGCTGCGGATTATGATCAGGGTCTGCAGAATTTGAAAAAATTAGTTGAAACAGAATAGCTGAGTTATTGATTCTGAAAAGAGCACCAAAAAGTTACCGGTTAGATCCTTGCCGGTGCAGTGCTCTGTTATCCCAGTTGTAGGGCTTGTCAGTATTGAAGGCGGTGCAGATGATGTTGCTGAACTCGCCTCAAAGTCATGTCTTAGTCGGCATCTGTGACTTCGCTGTGATCCCAACGTACGAGAGCCAACAACATCATAATAAACGAGGCACAGCTCGCCAAAGTGCGCCAGTGATTCCACTGAGTCCACCTGGTGGAATACTCTATCCAAATTTCCGCAGCGTTGGCGTCTGTCGATGAGATTGCTGCCAGTGTGTTATTCCACGGCACGTGCATTTGCATTGTGATGCCGATGCAAGTCAGGACGGCCACCAGTGCCAGTCCAATGAGAATCGCTGAGGAAGTTTTCTTGCCGAGCACTGCAAAGATTAATGACACTAGTTGAACAGCAACAACACCAAAAAATATTATCGCAAACCAGAAGTTGCGGATGTTGGCGTTGATTGACTGCATGGCACTGATCGCATGCTCGGCAGCTATCAAGTCAAGACTCTGCATGATCGTGAAAGACCAGGTGTAGAAGAATCCGGCGTTGAGTCCGATTAATATTGTTGCTAAACAGGTGAAAGTGAACCCGGGTCCTTTCATGATGCACCTTGATAGTTTGCGCTGATGATTGATTGTACCAATTGGCTTGATGCTACACAGTCACGGTAGAGTGTGTTACCGCTTTACCAAAAATTTACTGAATGCTGGCGTAAGATAATCAAACATTGCAGATTAAGGTTTTTTAGGTTCGAACAGATTTAAAACGCAGCTTTTTCAGCGTGAGCCTGGCAACTGGCGAGGGGGAACACTGCATAGGTCTGATTTCTGTGATTCCAATTGTTCAATTGCTAATCACAGAGCGCAACGCCCGGTACTTGCTGTTTTGGCCAGTTGCCGAAATAGGCCAGAGGACCGGATAGAAATTCCTGATACCGCTTTGGGAACCTGGTAATTATTCTAAGCAATACCTGAACACCCCGTTCTTGCGCAGTATCGATTTGACCTTACGGAAAACCAGAGTCAGGCGCTTTCGTGAATGGACACTGGCCACAATGCGGAAGTCAGTTGATAATGCACAGTTATGATAGCCCGGTGACAAAGAACCCATGAAAGCGGATCTGAAAAAACTGCTTGAGAATTTTCCTGAATCAAAGTTACGTGAGCTTGTGCAAGCTCTGTATGGTACGGACAAGCAAGTGGATAATCGTATCGAGGCTGCGCTGCTGGCCAGTGATAGCTCGGCATTAGCCAAACATCTAAAGAAGCAAGTGCAGTCGATAAAACGCGGTAGTCGTTTTATTTCCTACGGCGAGAGCTCTCAGTTTAGTCGCCAGCTGGATCAGCTAATAGAGCAGATCGAAGCAATTGTGCCGGATGATCCCAAAGCTGCGTTTGGGGTGATCGATTTGTTTATGGGCACCCACGAGAAGGTCTACAACCGGTGCGATGACTCCGGAGGCAGTGTGGGCGATTCCTATCGTGAGGCGATGCGTTTGTGGCTGAGGGCCGCTGCAGCGTGGCAGGCAAGCAATCAACCATGCAAGCTGGACTGGGTGGTCGAAGTGCTGAAGCGCCATGGCAATAACGGCTACGCCGTCTGGGATTACCTTATCTCCGGTAGTATGGCGCTTCTGGGTGAGCAACCGTTGCGTGAGATGGCGAGGCAATTTGAATTGGAACGCAAACAACTGGATTCGACAAAAAAACCGGATGGTTTTGATTCTGATTTGTCGCGGGTCGAGCTTGGTTTTAGAGGAGTGGCTGAGGCTTTGGGCGACGTGGCTATGTATGAGCGTTCGTACCTGGGCCGCAACCCTGAGCCCGGCGAGTTAGAAAAAGAATGCATAGCACGCTTTTGCCTTGAGCAAAATGATGCAGAGTCGGCATTGAAGTGGTTGGCGGGTTCGTGGCACACAGTTGCAGGGCGACAACTGAAACTGATGGACGAAGCTTACGGTATGTTGGGGCGCGGTGATGATCTTCTGGCCTTGCGTCGGCAAGCTTATAGTGATGAGCCAAGTTTTGAGCGTTTACAAGTCTTGCTTGAGGTGGTGCCGGAAGCAGAGGGAGAGTTGCTAAAAGCAGAAGCCAGCAGTCTGGCGGGTTCCTCTGAGAGTATCGTTGTTGCGGTAGGTACCCTAATGAAGCTGCAAGACATAGATGCAGTAGAGGCTTATGTTTTGCAACATCCAGAGAGACTACATGACGTCGGCTATTACACTTTGGCGGATTGGGCGGTGAGTTTTGAACAAGGCGGATTAAAGCTTTCACCGGTGATGATTTATCGAGTGTTGTTGCTGGATATTTTAGAAGCCGGTCGCTATTCCGCTTATCGACATGCGGCAAAGTACTACAAAGCACTCGAGCGTTTGGATGCCAATCTCGTAGATTACCAATCTCTGAAAAGCAAAGTAGATTTTGACCGGGAATTGCACGCAGCCCACGGGCGAAAAACTTCGTTTTGGTCTTTGGCCACATAAGCTGGTCAGTAGCAATTTTAGAAAAATATAACTCTGGCTTGTGGCGATCGCCAAATCGGTGTTCACTATATGTGTGTTCACTCTCTACCACTTTAAAACCGATCGCACGAAGGTGTAACTGAACGTATGTCAACAACGACAACCCCGGATCAGAATAGCAGCGGTTGGCGCGCCATCATCGGATCGTCTTCGATTATGTCGTTGGCGCTTCTGGGTGATGCATTACTTTATGCCGTGCTTCCGGCCTACGCTGAAGATTTTGGACTGACGCTGCCGTGGGTCGGCGTCATGCTGTCGGCTAATCGATTTGTGCGGGTGTTCGCCTATGGAGCGATTGCAAGGCTGTCGCACGCAGTTGGCGTTAGGCGTATGTGCATTGGTGCGGCTGTCGTGGCGACGTTATCGACGGCACTTTATGGTTTTAGCCAGGGCCCGGCCACCATGCTGGTGGCGCGTATTTTGTGGGGCTTAACTTATGCAAGTCTGGTTCTGGCGACTCTCTCCTATGCGGTTGAATATCGGGCAAGGGCTGGTACGCGTGTTGGTGTGAGTCAGGCCATACAGAGGGTGGGGCCAATCCTCGCTCTGTTCGGCGGGGCGTGGCTTGTCGGGCGGACAGGACCGAATACGGCGTTTATGGTTCTTGCTGTCCCGACTGCTATCGCGATCCTGGTTGCGCTGTCTTTACCGAAGGTCCCTGTCTCGAAAGCCAGGCGTCCCAAAGCAGCTTCGTTTGCAAAGCCAAAGCCAATCGACATTCTCTTTTTTCTACAAGGCTATGGTGTCGACGGAGTGTTCGCGATTTCTGTAACCTTGATCTTTGCGCGCGAAGCCTCTTTGTCTGATGCTGTCATGAGCGGCAGTGCGCTTCTGGCGATGCGGCACTTCGGCGAAGCGATTGCAGCACCGCTGTTCGGCTGGATTGCAGATCGCTTTGGTGCGCGTAAAGTGTTCGTCGCGGCAGCCATTCTGACGATGTTCGGTTTTGTGCTAGTCGCTCTGGGTCTCACCGTCATCGGCGCACTTGTGATGTTATTGTTCAGAGGGGCACTGGCTTCGTTGGGCCCCGCTGTGATCACGCAGTCACTCGCTAAAGATGCTGATGCACTAGGCCCGCTTGCACGGATGCAAGCCTGGCGTGATCTTGGCGCGGCATTCGGTCCACTGGTAACCGGCTTTCTGTTGACTATCGTATCTGCAGAAATTCAACACGCAGCAGTTGCTATTGCTATGGCGATGGGAATGGTTTACTGGATGCTGGCTTCGTCTAAGTGAAGGGTATTTGTTTCATTCAATGAGTGAAAAAGAATTTAGAAGCTGCCGCCCTAGAGAAGTTTCTTATCTATGTCATTTAGTTCAGCTTCTTCACAGACTGTTTCCCGGTTCTGTTCAATGGTCTCTTTAGTTCGGCCGAAAATAACACGGGCATCATCGTTCGACACCTGTGGCCATAATAATAGCCATTAAGTTGTTTAATGCTTATTATAATGTTTATTTTCCTGAGTCAGCTTTTGTTTGCTTTGTTCTCAGGTGGCACTTACAACCAAGCTGATGCCTAATCCATCCCCATCACATCTGCCGCTCGCACGGGCGGCAGGAAATTAATGCCGTAGGCTGGTGAAAGGGCGACTACTTCATCAGGCCGTCCCATGTTGTGCAGCTTGCGGAAAAGATCAACCAGTTTGCCGGTGGGGGTGACCCAAAACAGACAAGTGACATCGTGGCCGGTGTTGTTATAAATGCCGTGTGGAATGCCGCGCGGCATGCAAACCAGATCGCCTTCGTCCGCATGGATATGTTCACCGTCCAGCACCAGATCCAATGCGCCGGATTGCACGTGGATATATTCATCCTGCGTGGGGTGGATATGCGGCGGCACAAAGCTTTCTGCTGGTAAGAGTGCATGCCAGCTGAAGCAGTCTTCTGTAACAGATTTAGGGGTATAGACCTGCCCCAGAATATTCCAGTGCACATCGTCGATCCCTTCGCCTTGGCGTAAAATACCGGGTGTCAGGCTCATGTTTTGTCCTCTGTCGGTTTGCGACGAAGTAATGTGTTCAGGGTAGGGGCGACCAACGGGTTGCCATTGCTCATGCGGGGTCCCATCTCATGACGGAGTGCGTGTTCCAGTTCGGCTTCATCCCTGAACCCGATCAAAATGCCGCCCTCAACGATCCGTTCCTGAATATTGGTGGATTCAATGGTGCCATCGGAGATAGTCGATCGCTGCCGTGGCTTACGTGCCCACTCAAACAGTGCTTCGTGCAGTCTTGCGCACACCTGTGAGTAGGCCGGGTCCGCACCAAGGTCGGTCAGCTCTTTTGGGTCTTCCTGAAGGTCATACAGCATCGGTCGGAAATGTTCGGCATGAATGTATTTATAGCGCCCGTCATAAATCATACGCAGCCAGCAATCGCGAGAGGGCATATCCAGTGCGATGCGTGGTTCGATGAAGGAGTAATCGTATTCTGAGATGACATAGCGCCTGGGGTCGGCCACACGGGTGCCGGTTAAGGTGTCTAAAAGCGAATGACCATCCATAATGTGTGGTATCGCTGCACCGCCATACATTTCAAGGAAGGTGGGGGCGAGATCAATGGCTTCTATCAGGTCGTTGTTTCTGGTGCCGCGTGTTGGATCGGCCTCTGGCGAGGGATCATAGATGATAAGAGGCACACGTACGGATTCATCGTGAAACAACTCTTTCTCGCCCAGCCAGTGATCACCCAGGTAATCGCCATGATCAGACGTAAAGATAATCATTGTTTGATCCGCGATCCCTTTGTCTTCAAGATGCTGGAATAGCCGCGCCATTTGATCATCTATCTGTTTGATCAGGCCCATATACGCGGGTATCACTTTGCTACGCACATCGTCACGGCTGAAGTTCCGGCTGACACGGCGATTCATGAACTCTGCAAAGACCGGGTGCGCGCTGTCGCGTTCTGCATCACTGCGGTTAGCTGGCGGGACATCATCAGGCCCATACATACTGGCGTAGGGATCTGGCACAATGTACGGCCAGTGCGGTTTGATATAGCTGACATGTGCGACCCAGGGCTGATCCGGATTAGTGGTTTGTGCCTCGTCAATGAAGTCCATCGCACGGCCGGTGATGTAAGGCGTTTCTGACAGCGGATCTGGTACTCGGGCTGGTCGGTCGGCGTAATTTAAAAACCAGCCAGACAGCAGTTCATCGTTATTGCCGGCTGCTGCATTGGCGTACTCTTCCCAGGGGTTTTTGGCGTCCAGGCCGTTTTCACGGGCAAAGTTGTTGTAGGGTGGATTCGGTTCATGACCGGAGTAGGGGTGAATGCCGTCGTCGCGTTCATAAGGGTCAAACCCGCATTCCGAGATCCGCACACCAATACGGCTCTTCGGGTCGATGCCAAGCCGCGCCATACCCGGGGCGTCGGCTTTCATGTGGGTCTTGCCGATAAGCACTGACTGCACACCCAGCGGGCGCAAATGATCGCCAATAGTCATCTCGCCTGCTTTTAGCGGCACGAAATTCCAGCTGGCCCCATGCGCGTGGACGTAGCGCCCGGTATAAGTTGACATCCTGGATGCACCACAAACGGGCGATTGCACATAAGCACGGTCGTACTGAACACCGCGCGATGCAAGTGCATCTATATTCGGTGTGTGCAGCCGTTTATGGCCATAGCAGCTCAGGTAGTCCCAACGCAGCTGATCGCACATAATAAACAACACATTTTTTGCGGGCATAAATTTCCTTACATTTACGCATCTGGACTGAGGGTCAGAGTCAGAATAGGTATTAAAGTGCGGGTCTAAAACCTTACAAGATACACCAGACTTGCAGCAATGATTGGGATCAACTTAAAAATGCATTTCTGCTCGCGCAACACATTTTGATTGCCATCCGGGTTCCCGTAGAAAGAGATCGTAGACAAAAATCACGACTGGGGTAATAATAATCACAGGGTTTAAACCGACAAATCAAATGTCCAGCTATCACCACCAGACAGGAATCTAAAGCGTATGCAAGCCGCCGAAGCAAGACCAATTGATATCAGTGCCGAGGAATGGCAACTACGTGTGAAGCTCGCAGCCTGCTATCGAATTGTCGACTACATGGGTTGGGTGGAACTAATCTTTAACCATATCAGCATGCGGATACCAGGACCAGAGCACCACTTTCTGATTAACCCATACGGACTCTGGTACAGCGAAGTCACGGCATCCAATCTGGTAAAGATTGATCTGGATGGCAATATTATCGGTGACAGTGAGTACCCGGTTAACAAGGCCGGCTTTATTATTCACAGTGCAATACATGCCGCGCGCGAAGATGCGCACTGTGTGATGCATACGCACACTACGGCTGGTAGTGCGGTGGCTTGTCAGGAGCAGGGCTTGTCGCTCGACAATTTTTATGCAGCTTTCATTGGTGATCAACTTGCTTATCATGATTTTCAGGGGCTGACAGTTTACCCGCAGGAAAAAGACGATCTGGTAGCAAGCCTTGGTGACAAGAGCTTTATGCTATTGCGCAATCATGGGCCGCTTACCGTCGGTAACAGTATTCCGCAGACGTTTCTGCGCATGTGGACCTTGCAGCGAGCCTGCGAGATCCAGTTAGCAGCGCAGGGAGCTGGAAAATCGCTTATACCACTTAGTCCCGAGTCCATCATGGCGTCACAGCAGGGGACAGCAGAAAGCGTTAAAGACGACCCCACAATGGCGGTTGATGAAATGGTGTTTGATGCGCTGGTCCGCAAGATCGATCAGATTGATATGTCGTATCGCGAATAATTTATATTTGCAGGAATTATTGACTGTGGGGGGCGGTAGGACTTACACGGGCGTCGCTCGAAATGCATTATGAAAGGCGTGAACGGGTAGGCGGGTAGAAATTGTGAAAGAGCTAAGAGGGCAGGGACTATATTGACCGTGTCGATTTCATTTCATTTCCTCCGATCCTGATTAATGATGAGGATGGAGCAAAGTGATAGAAGAAAGCCGGAGATCGGATAGACCCCTCACGCCCTAAATTTCAGGCATTTTCCCTGATTGTTTAAATCAATTATAGAAGCAGGATGCTTTTCATCACTAACTAATCATGCCTTGCGTCGCGCTATTCGAGACTTCATTTTTGCATGGGACTCTGGTGATCCGTCGTGGAATGAGCCGAACCATTTGTCCAGCGGTACCATGCCGTCGGCATAGTTAACTTCAAAATACTTATGATGCAAATAGTGAGCGTAATAAGAAATATCTATACTCGAGTTTTCGCCAGTCACAGCACGATCAAAGCCGGTATGTCCTTGTGCTGGTGCAAGTCCCAGGCGGGAAGCCAGATTGATCATATGTATAGGATGTGAAGGTATAAAAAAGAACAGCAAAATGGAAGAGAAGTAGATGATGTGCTCAATCGGGTGCATGGACAGTCCGGACCAGGGGCCGGGGTTGGTATTACGGTGATGTAGCTTATGAGCCAGTTTATAAAGCGGTGGCCAGTGCAGACTTCGATGCGCAAAGTAGAAGCCCACTTCATGTATAAAAGGGACAAGAAAAAACAACAATATAAACATAACGGGGTTATCTGAAAAACTCACCAGTGTGATGTTGCCATTGGCATATGCCCACAGTAATAAAACTTCGTAGGCGGTCCATATTGGCACTCCACTGACCAACGTCCAAAACATGTTGTCAGCGGTTTGATTGTTGAATAGAAATGAAGTTGATTTTTCTTTCGGCCATTTTTTGTTGTATTTAAAGGTATTACCCTGTGGGCGCCAAACGTATAGCCACAAATGCCAGGCGCCATACACCAACAATGCCAGTACAATATTGCGCGCTAGAATGACAGCGATCCAGTAACCGGTATTGGCGGAAAATGTTTCAAGGCCCGGTGTCAGGAATTGCCAAATCACAATGGCAAGAACGGCGTACAGTAGATTCCACGGCAAAAAGTAACCCGGAAAACCGAATAGCCACTTTAGTAATGATTTAGCCTGCGGCGGCCAGCTGAAAAAAGGCCCGTAACTTATTCTGGTATCCGGTACCCAGTTGCCGCGACCGTCTTCTTTGCCGAAATTTGAATCATCCATTTGGGTACGCCTTTACGCCGCAGGTAATGGTGGTTTTATATATTTGGTGATTATAGCTGTTAGTCAATTATCAATGTCTTTGCCAGATCCGTCAATGTTGTCTTTTTTGGTGCTTAGGTCGGCTTGTTTCTGAAATCAGCGTGGTGAGAATGTGTCGGCGCTATTGAACTACTACTGGGGGAATTGGCAGGGCAGTCGGGCGAACTGTTGCTATTTTTTTGTAAGAGCACTGGCTTTTCTCCTGATAAATATTCAGCAGATTTGTGGTTCTCTAAACGTGCGAGGTTTGCGCTAACCCGAAGGCTACGACATAAAGACACAAATTAAGCGTCAAGTCCTGCATGCACTGCAAGACCTGACTGTGTGTTTCGCGGTCCTTTTTTATTCCGCTTTCTTAGCGGGCCGCTCAAGGAAGTTTTTCCTGCTATTGGTGGCTTTCTTTAGCAAGTGTGTTTTCTTTTGTCTCAGTTGCTCTGATACCAGCGGGGTGATACTGGCTCGTACCGCTGGCCGCTTGGCCCTGCTGAATTTCAATAGTCGTTTTCGGTAGTCTCTGTATTTTTCACGAATGTACTGCCTAACAAAAATCACTCTATGATCGTTACGTATCATTGGAATGCTGTTAACGATAAACGGTACCAGCTTATTGGTAATGAATGAGCCGATAGTATTTGGAATAAATCGGATGACAACAGGATAAATCCAGCGCCAGGCTTTAACTGCAAGGCGTGACAGTGCAATGAGACATTCCCAAACGATATCGAACACCAGTATAGAGATCCCAATCAATGCCTGACCTGCGGATATCAAAATGACACAGAGTATCAAACCTGTGATGATTCGTTTGCTGCGGTCGCTGGCGTTGTTCCACCAGTCAATGATTCGACCAATCCAGCTATTTTTTAATTTGTGCAGAACATAGTGGGGTATGCTCTTTATCCCTTTGCGCTCGCGTCCGAAAAACAGGTTTATAAGAAACGTTAGAATCAGCGTCCGCGCTAGAAAAGTGGCAATAAATCGAGCACTGTGTCTGAAAAGTTTTTTAAGTGACCATGCCTCCCATCCGCCTAAAAAAAAGGCAATTTTGGCAAAGCCTTTCTTGATGCCCATATAAGCCACGGCGAGCCACTCTGGTATTGTTTTGGTGAAAAACAATTTGCAGAAGAGCAGCATCTTCATCACCGGCGCTACCAGTGCATTGAAGTCGAATAGAAAAACCAGAAGGATTGAAGAGAAGAGGCAGAAAATGCCGATGCGCATCCAGAGCGGCAGCACATGTGAAAACGTATGCCAGACAGAAATGCAGAACTGTCGGAGAAGAGAACGTATGTAAGAGGTGGCTGCTATCGTCTTTGACTGCCTATGCTGCTGTGTGCCGGAAAAGTACCTACTGTATAGAATATGGTGACGAATACAATATTTTCAAGCTAAATCAACCGCATATCGGTGAAATTTAGTTTCTGATAAGGAAACTGACTTCTGCCGTGGTCCTAAAGAGTGCCCGCAAAGAGTGCGGGCACTGGAACATCAGATTTCACCTGGCTAAGACACCCGGCTGTACAGGCTATCTCATGCGCCGGCGTCTATTGCCAGCTGCAAACAGGCTTATTAGCAGAAGCAGTAGTAATACCGGATCAAAGCGTCCTGGCTGTTGCTGCAATGTGCAACCACTGCCGTCCAGGCCTGTGCGAATGATGCCACCGGCTGCGCCTATTGACAGTGTGTCGGAATCAATTTGGCCGTCGCCGTCAGCGTCTGCATCAGCGCTGTCGATTACACCATCACCATCAGTGTCTTGTTCTGCTACAAAGTCAGCATCAAACCGATCGTCTATACCGTCTCGATCAGCGTCAACGCCGCCGGTCGCGGTCACATCGACCTGATCCAGAATACCGTCTCTGTCTTTGTCTGCCGCAGCATCAAGGATACCGTCGTTATCAGTATCGGACCTGCCAGAGGCAACGATATCGAATATGCCATCTCCATCGCTATCGAGATCCAGGTGGTCGTAAGTTCCGTCGCCATCTGTGTCACTTAATACCGCTGGTGCATTGTCTGACAAGCCATCGGCATCCTGATCGATGAATCCATCGATGGTGCCATCACCATTGATGTCTGTGCCACCACTTTCGATGATGTCCAGCAGGCCGTCCTGGTCAGAGTCGATATCGAGGTAGTCAGACACGCCGTCGTTATCTGTATCCGTTGGCGCAAACACCGAAGCTGCTAAGTTATCATCAATACCGTCGCCGTCAGTATCACGAAAGCCATCTATGCGGCCATCGCCGTTCGTATCGACTGAGTTGCCACCTGCCTCGATCGCATCGGTGATGCCGTCGTTGTCACTGTCTACATCGCGAAAATCAGCAAGACCGTCATTATCGGTGTTAGGTGGTACTCCACCCGCCTGTATTGCAACACCGGTGTCATCAACGCTGACATCGTTTAATAGAAACGCCCCGTCATTCGCCAAACTTGCTTCATCGACAAAGCCGTCCAGGTCGATATCGGGATGCCGTGACTCTATGGTGTCCAGAATACCGTCGTTGTCTGAATCATGATCGCGGTAATCTTCTACGCCATCGCCATCAACGTTTTGCAGCACATAATTCATCTCACCGGATTCAGGTGTTGTTTCTACCGCGTCCGCCATGCCATTGGGGCCGTAGTTGAATGTGCCTGAATCAATAACGCCATCAAGGTTGGCATCGAATTCAAGTACCTGCACCATGCCGATGCGGGCTTCAATTAAATCAAAGATGCCGTCGTTATCAACATCAAGGTCACGGAAATCCGCTACGCCATCACCATCACGGTCACCCGGTCCTTCTATAAGATCGGTGATTCCATCGTTGTCTGCGTCTATGTCTATATAATCGTAAACATTGTCAGCGTCTTTATCAGCCGGTATCTGACCTTGATAAAAGGCTTCCTGAGCATCAGGAACACCATCGTTATCACTATCTAAATCCTCAAAGTCAGGTGTTCCATCGCCATCGGTATCGACTGTGCCTTCAATCGCATTGTTAAGGCCGTCGTTATCTGTATCAAGCTGGTCGTCAGGGACATCAAGGTAGTCCACCAGACCATCGCCGTCAGTATCTGTAGTGCCTTCGGCAGCGTCGCTAAAGCCGTCGTCATCAGAATCAAGGTCCAGGTGGTTCGGGGTGCCATCACCATCTGTGTCAAGCACACCCGACAAGCCGCCAGCTTCTATGATGTCGTCAATACCATCGCCATCACTGTCGGTGTCCAGATAATCAGGAGTGCCGTCGCCATCGCTGTCAACACTGCCTTCTACGCTGTCGGGAATGCCGTCGCCGTCGCTGTCGTCATCAGCATTGTCGGGCACTCCATCACCGTCTGTATCAGCAGAAGTTTCATCAATATCGGCGATGCCATCTCCGTCGCTGTCAAGATCCAGGTAATTTGGCAGACCGTCTGCGTCTGTGTCAGTAGTATCTTCAACCGCGTCCGGTATACCATCGCCGTCGCTGTCGATATCCAGATTGTCTGCAATGCCGTCACCGTCGCTGTCGATCGGCTCGGCAGTGTCGTCAATACCATTATTATTGGTGTCAGGGCCATTGGTGAGATCGACGTCAATCGCATCATCAATGCCGTCTCCGTCGCTGTCGACATTTAGCAGTTCCGCATTATCCGGGCTGCTATTGTTTGCTTCGATGTCATCGGTAATACCGTCATTGTCACTGTCCAGATCCAGGTGATCAGGAATAGTGTCACCATCCGAATCGATCAGGCCGTTGCCGTCACTTTCGATGATGTCTGCGATACCATCACCGTCAGAGTCCAGGTCGAGGATATCCGGGATGCCATCTGCGTCGGTATCAGTCGGTTCGAAGGTGTCGTCAATGCCGTTGCCGTTGGCGTCTACGCCAGTGGTTAGATCGGCGTCAATCGCATCGTCGATCCCGTCATTGTCACTGTCAGTATTTAACAATACCGGGCTGGCGGTATCTTCACTGGCATCTGGAATACCGTCGTTGTCACTGTCGGTATCCAGATAGTCAGGTGTGCCATCACCGTCATTATCAACTGTTCCGGTGCCTTCAATCAGATCAGCAATACCATCATTGTCTGAATCGATATCGAGGTGATCGGGTATACCATCACTATCTGTATCAGCGGGTTCAAACGCGTCGTCGATGCCATTGCCGTTATCGTCTGTACCTGCGGTGATATCCACATCTATTGAATCATCGATTCCGTCGTTATCTGTATCCGCATTCAGTAATACGGGCACAGTGGTGTCGGGGTTGCCTTCTGTCTCATCATCGATTCCATCGTTGTCGGAATCTGTGTCAAGGTAATCTGCAATGCCATCACCGTCGGTATCATCTGTTCCGGTACTACCTGCTTCGATGACATCGGGGATTGAATCGTTGTCTGAATCAATGTCCAGATGATCGTTGATGCCGTCGCCATCGCTATCCACAGGACCTGCAGGTGCTTCTATGATGTCATCAATGCCGTCATTGTCACTATCAGAATCCAGGTGATCAGGCGTACCATCACCATCGGTGTCGGTCGGCACTGGTAATGCTCCCGCTTCAAACTCATCGTCCAGGCCGTCGTTGTCACTGTCAAGATCAAGGTAGTCCGGAACACCATCGGTGTCGGTATCGACGAGGCCGGCGGGCGCTTCTACAATATCAGCTATGCCGTCATCATCAGAGTCGGTATCCAGATGATCCGGTGTGCCGTCACCATCGGTGTCAGTCGGTTCGAAGGCATCGTCAATTCCGTTACCGTTATTATCCGAGCCGCCACTGATATCAACGTCCAGTGAGTCATCAATGCCGTCGTTGTCGGTATCGATGCTGCTCAATGCCGGGCTGCCGGTGTCTTCTACCGAGTCGGGGATACCGTCGTTGTCTGAATCCAGATCCAGATAGTCAGGGGTACCGTCGCCGTCGCTGTCTCCCGCACCTTCGATCAGATCGGCAATACCATCGTCGTCACTGTCTGTGTCGGTGTAGTTGCCAATCGAGTTGCCATTAGCATCGGTCGGTCCTTCTACGCTATCGGGAATGCCATCTGCGTCGGAGTCCAGATCCAGATAGTTGGCGACACCGTCGTTGTCGCTGTCGGTGGTGCTTTCGGTAATATCCGGAATGCTGTCGTTATCTGAATCAGTATCCAGATGATCCGGCGTGCCGTCAGCATCGCTGTCTGTCGGCTCGAACCCATCGTCAATGCCGTTGCCATCGGTGTCTGTGCCACCGGTGGTATCTACGTCAATCGAATCATCGATACCGTCATTGTCAGTGTCGCTATTCAACAATACCGGACTGGTATTGTCTTCAAGATCATCATCGATCCCGTCACCATCCGAGTCGGTATCCAGATAGTCAGGGATGCCGTTAGTGTCGGTATCTACTGTACCGGCGGTACCGGCCGACTCGACGATATCTGCCACGCCATCATTATCTGAATCGATGTCCAGGTGGTTGGGTGTGCCGTCGCCGTCGGTATCGGTTGGTTCAAATGCATCGTCGATACCGTTGCCATCAGCGTCTGTGCCGCCGGTGATGTCTGCGTCGATTGCATCATCTATCCCGTCAGCATCGGCGTCAGTGCCCAGCAGGGTAGGTGTGCTCATGTCTTCGCTACTGTCAGGGATGCCATCATTATCTGAATCGAGATCCAGGTAATCAGGTGTGCCATCCCCGTCAGTGTCGCCAGCAGTTTCTACGATGTCGGCGATGCCGTCATTGTCACTGTCAATATCCAGGTGGTCAGCGGTGCCGTCGGCATCCGAATCGGTGGGTTCTAACGCATCGTCGATACCGTTGCCATTGATATCTGTACCAGCAGTGATATCAACATCAAGCGCATCATCAACCCCGTCATTGTCAGCATCGGTGCCCAATAGCGCCGGGCTGACTGTGTCCTCATCGGAGTCGGGGATTCCGTCGTTGTCCGAGTCGGTATCCAGATAGTCCGGTGTGCCGTCTCCATCGGTGTCGTTATTGAGGCCACCTTCAATGATATCGGCTATGCCGTCGTTGTCGCTGTCGATATCAAGGTAATCCGGTGTGCCGTCACCATCGGTATCGGTTGTGGCTGTGCCCTGGTCTTCGGTGATATCGGCTATGCCGTCGTTATCACTGTCGGCATCAAGGTGATCCGGTGTGCCATCACCATCAGAGTCGGTGGGCGCGAGTGCGTCATCGATACCGTCATTGTCCGCATCGGCTCCACCAGTGACATCGACATCAATGGCATCATCAATACCGTCTGCATCAATGTCATTGCCGGTTAATGCCGGTGTGTTGGTATCTTCCAGATCATCGCTGATACCATCATTGTCTGAGTCGGTATCGAGATAATCGGGGATTCCGTCTGTGTCGCTGTCGCCGGCCCCTTCATAGATATCAGGGATGCCGTCTGAGTCGGAGTCTCTGTCGACAAAGTTACTGGTGTTATTGTTGTTGCTGTTGGTTAATCCTTCTACGATGTCATCGATACCATCATTGTCAGAGTCTGTATCCAGATGATCCGGCGTGCCGTCACCATCGCTGTCGGTGGGTTCTGTGCTGTCGTCTATGCCGTTCCCGTCTGAGTCGGTACCACCGGTCACGTCAACGTCTATCGAGTCATCGATACCGTCGTTGTCGCTGTCAGTATTTAAAGGTATTGGACTAACATTGTCTTCCAGATCATCCGCAATATTATCACCGTCTGAATCGAGATCCAGATAATCCGGTGTGCCGTCGGCGTCTGTATCAACAGAGCCGTTGTTACCACCTTCATAGATGTCTGCGATGCCGTCGTTATCAGAGTCAATATCCAGGTTATCCGGCGTACCGTCTCCGTCTGTATCAGTTGGTTCGGTGGCATCGTCGATTCCATTACCGTTGGCATCAGTACCGCCGGTGATATCGACATCAAGCGCATCATCAATACCATCGTTATCTGCATCGGTATTTAACAGAACGGGGCTGGTGCTGTCTTCTGTGCTATCCAGAATGCCGTCGTTGTCTGAATCAAGGTCCAGATAGTCCGGTGTGCCATCGCCATCGGTATCGCCTGCGCCTTCAATAATATCTGCTATGCCGTCATCATCACTGTCAGTGTCCAGGTAATCGCTGGTGGTGTTGCCATCTGTGTCGATAGTGCCTTCTACGCTATCTGCAATGCCGTCTTCATCGGAGTCAAGGTCAAGGTAGTTAGGTATGCCATCTCCGTCACTGTCTGTGCTGGTCTCTGTGGCATCCGCTATACCGTCATCATCTGCATCGATGTCAAGGTGATCCGGTATGCCATCGGCGTCTGTATCAGTGGGTTCTGTGGCGTCATCAATGCCGTTGCCATCAGCATCGGTCCCGCCGGTGACATCGACATCAATCGCATCATCGATTCCGTCATTGTCTGCATCGGTGTTGAGCAAAGCAGGTGTGGTGGAGTCTTCCAGATTATCCGCTATACCATCACCGTCTGAATCCAGGTCCAGGTAATCCGGGGTGCCGTCAGTGTCTGTATCCAGTGCGCCGTTAGTACCGTTTGATTCAAACAGATCGGCAACACCGTCATCGTCGGAGTCGATATCCAGGTGATCGGGGATGCCATCAGCATCGGTGTCAGTGGGTTCTGTGGCGTCATCAATGCCGTTACCGTCGGCATCGTTACCTGCCGTAGCATCCACATCAATCGCATCATCGATACCGTCGTTGTCACTATCCGTACCCAGCAGAGTCGGGGTAGTGGTGTCTTCGGTGGTATCCAGGATACCGTCGTTGTCAGAGTCCGGATCCAGATAATCCGGGGTACCGTCACCGTCGGTATCGTCACTGCTTTCGAACACGTCGGGTATACCGTCATCGTCTGAATCAATATCCAGATAATCCGGCGTGCCATCGGCATCACTGTCGGTCGGTTCGAAGGTATCATCAATGCCGTTGGCGTTGGCGTCGATACCGCCAGTCACATCAACATCAATCGCATCGTCGATGCCGTCGCTGTCAGCGTCTGTATCTAACAGAACCGGGGTAGTTGAATCTTCGTCATTGTCACTGATGCCGTCGTTGTCCGAATCAAGATCCAGATAATCCGGTGTGCCGTCGCCGTCAGTATCGGTTGTGCCGTTGGCACTGTCTTCGACGGAATCCGGAATACCGTCGTTATCGGAATCGATATCCAGGTAATCCGGTATCCCGTCGGCGTCCGTATCCCGCGTACCCGTGCCATCGTCTTCGACGCTATCGTCTATGCCATCGTTGTCGGAATCGGCGTCAAGATGATCAGGTATGCCGTCGCCATCGGTGTCGGTCGGTTCCAGCGCATCATCGATACCGTTTCCGTCGCTGTCTGTGCCACCGGTTACGTCAACGTCAATGGCGTCATCGATGCCGTCGTTGTCAGCATCTGACCCGAGAAAAGCAGGAGTCGTTACATCTTCATTGGCGTCGACAATGCCGTCGTTATCTGAATCAAGGTCCAGATAATCAGGTGTGCCGTCGGTGTCGGTGTCGGTATCGGTTTCATAATAATCTTCGATACCATCAGCATCGGAGTCTATATCCAGGTGGTCCGGGGTGCCGTCGCTATCGGTATCAACCGGTTCGAATGCATCATCAATACCGTTGCCATTTGCATCTGTACCTGCAGTAATATCGACATCGATGGCATCATCAATACCGTCTGCATCGGCGTCACTGTTTAACAGCGTCGGGGTAACGGTATCTTCGTCATCGTCAGCAATGTTGTCATTGTCGGAATCAAGATCCAGATAGTTGGCAATACCGTCGCCATCAGCATCAGTGGCGGTTTCGTAGATATCTGCAATGCCGTCATCATCGGCGTCGATATCCAGGTGATCCGGTATGCCATCGGCGTCAGTATCGGTTGGTTCAAACGCGTCATCAATGCCGTTGTTGTTGGCATCTGTGCCTGCGGTGACATCAACATCAATCGCATCGTCAATGCCGTCATTGTCGGTATCTGTATTGAGCAGGGCCGGGGTGGTGCTGTCTTCATCAGCGTCCAGGATTCCGTCGTTATCTGAATCCGGATCCAGGTAATCGGCTATGCCATCTCCGTCAGAATCACCGTTGGTTTCATAGACGTCGGCTATGCCGTCGTTGTCGGAGTCGATGTCCAGATAGTCCGGTGTGCCATCGGCATCAGTGTCGGTTGGCTCCAGGGCATCGTCGATACCGTTGCCGTCGCTATCCGTACCATTCGTGACATCAACATCAATTGCATCGTCGATACCGTCGTTGTCGGTATCCGAACCGGTCAGCAGTGGCGTGGTGGTATCTTCCAGCGCGTCGGCTATGCCATCGTTATCCGAGTCAAGATCCAGATAGTCGGGTGTGCCGTCACCGTCTGTGTCGGTCGCACCATTGGCGCTGTCTTCGATGATATCGGCTATGCCGTCGTTATCGGAATCAATGTCCAGATGATCGGGTATGCCATCAACATCACTATCGGTTGGTTCAAATGCGTCATCGATACCATTGCCGTCACTGTCGGTGCCAAGCGTGATATCAACATCAATAGCGTCGTCGATACCGTCGTTGTCGGCATCGGTATTAAGCAGTAGCGGACTGGTGGTGTCTTCGTTACTGTCGTCGATACCGTCATTGTCTGAATCAAGGTCGCGATAGTCTGGTGTGCCATCGCCATCGGTATCAACATTCGTTTCAAACGAATCGACAATACCGTCACCGTCAGAGTCGATGTCAAGGTTGTCGATGATGCCGTCATTGTCGGTATCAGTAACACCACCGGCTGCTTCAATCGCATCGTTGATGGCGTCGTTGTCTGAATCTGTATCCAGGTGATCCGGTGTTCCATCACCATCGGTATCAGTCGGTTCTGTGGCGTCATCAATACCGTTGCCGTTGGCATCGACACCTGCTGTGACATCCACATCGATCGCGTCGTCGATACCGTCGTTGTCGGCATCAGTGTTTAGTAACACTGGAGTAACAGTGTCTTCAAAGCTGTCGTCAATGCCATCGTCATCTGAATCGGGATCAAGGTAATCCGGCACGCCGTCAGTATCTGAGTCGATAGCAGTTTCATAGATATCGGCAATGCCATCGTTGTCAGAGTCGATATCCAGGTGATCGGCTGTGCCGTCGCCGTCGGTGTCGGTCGGTTCGAAAGCGTCGTCAATGCCGTTGGCATTGGTGTCGACGCCTGCAGTCTCATCAACATCAATCGCATCGTCGATACCGTCGCTATCGGTATCGATGTTGGTCAGCGTCGGGCTAGACGTGTCTTCGGCTGCATCCGGTATTCCGTCGTTGTCGGAATCCAGATCAAGATAGTCCGGTGTGCCATCGCCGTCGGTATCACCAGCGCCTTCGATCAGATCGGCAATGCCGTCATTGTCACTGTCAGTATCGGTGTAGTTGCCAATGGTATTGCCATTGGAATCCGTTGGGCCTTCAATGGAATCTGGAATGCCGTCGGCATCCGAGTCCAGATCCAGATAGTTGGGCACGCCGTCGCCATCACTGTCGGTGGTGGTCTCGGTGTTGTCGGGGATGGTGTCGTCGTCAGAATCAAGATCCAGGTGGTCGGGATCGCCATCGCCGTCAGTGTCGGTCGGTTCAAACGCGTCATCAATTCCATTGCCGTCACTGTCGGCGCCCAGGGTGATATCAACATCAAGCGCGTCATCGATGCCGTCGTTGTCGGCGTCGGTGTTTAACAGGGCTGGTGTGGTGGAGTCTTCCAGATCGTCGTCAATGCCATCGCCATCTGAATCGGTATCAAGATAGTCAGGGACGCCGTCGGTATCAGTATCGAGTATGCCGCCGCTGCCATCGGATTCGATCAGATCGATCACGCCGTCATTGTCTGAATCGATATCCAGATAATCGGGAGTGCCGTCGGTGTCGGTATCGGTGGGTTCAAAACTATCGTCGATGCCGTTGTTATTAGCATCAGTGCCGCTGGTTATATCGACATCAATAGCATCATCAATTCCGTCGTTGTCGGCATCAGACCCAAGCAGGGCAGGCATGGTGCTGTCTTCGACCGCATCAATAATTCCGTCGTTATCCGAATCTGTGTCGAGATAGTCGGCAGTCCCGTCACCATCTGTGTCGGTGGCTGTTTCGTAGACGTCGGCAATGCCGTCGTTGTCAGAATCGATATCCAGATGATCGGGTGTGCCGTCGCCGTCGGTGTCTAACGGTTCGAATGCGTCGTCGATGCCGTTGTTGTCGGCATCGGTGCCCAGTGTGACATCGACATCAATGGCATCATCGATACCGTCGTTGTCACCATCGGTATTGCTCAGAGCAGGGGAGTTGCTGGCTTCCAGTGAATCAAGGATACCGTCGTTGTCTGAGTCAGTGTCAAGGTAGTCAGGTGTGCCATCACCATCGGTGTCCTGGCTGCCGTTGCTGCCACCTTCAATGATATCGGCGATGCCATCATTGTCACTGTCGATGTCCAGATAGTCAGGGATGTTATCAAGATCGGAATCTGACTCGCCTTCGACCAGATCACTGATGCCGTCATTGTCTGAATCATCATCAAGATGATCAGGTATGCCGTCGCCGTCGGTATCTGTTGGTTCAAGCGCATCGTCAATACCGTTGTTGTCGGTGTCGGTGCCCAGCGTTACATCAACATCAATTGCGTCATCAATGCCGTCGTTGTCGCTGTCGGTGCCGGACAATACCGGAGTGGTGGTGTCTTCGTCGCTGTCCAGAATGCCGTCGCCGTCAGAATCGGTATCAAGATAATCAGGTGTGCCGTCGGTGTCGGTATCACCGGCACCTTCATAGATATCCGGAATACCATCGGCGTCTGAATCCGTATCGGTGTAGTTGCTGTTGGTATCTGTGTTGGTGTCGACGGTGCCTTCAGTGGCATCGGGAATGTTGTCGTTATCGGAATCCAGATCCAGATAATCGGCAATGCCGTCACCATCGGTGTCGGTATCGGTTTCAACAATGTCGTTGATGCCGTCATCGTCTGAATCACTGTCCAGGTGATCGGGGTCACCATCACCATCGGTGTCAGTGGGTTCGAAAGCATCGTCGATGCCATTGCCATCGCTGTCAGTACCACCGGTCGAGGTCACATCAATCGCGTTGTCGATACCGTCGTTGTCGGTATCCATGCCGCTTAAAGTCGCGCTGGTGGTGTCTTCATCACTGTCTAACAGTCCGTCTTCGTCCGAATCAAGATCAAGATAGTCCGGCGTGCCGTCAGAGTCGGTGTCTGTGGTGCCGTTAGAACTGCCGTTCTCAAACACATCGGCAATGCCGTCATTGTCAGAGTCTGTATCAAGGTGATCGGGTGTGCCGTCTGCATCTGTGTCTGCAGGTTCAAACGCGTCATCGATACCATTGTTGTCAGTGTCAGTGCCAAGCGTGACATCAACGTCAAGTGCATCGTCGATACCGTCATTGTCGGCATCGGTATTGAGTAACACAGGACCAATATTGTCAGCACCTGTGGTCTCTACCGCATCGTCAATGCCGTCATTGTCTGAATCAGTATCAAGGTAGTCGGGTGTGCCGTCGCCGTCGGTATCGGTTGCACCGTTGGATGTATCTTCGATGATATCGGCGATGCCATCGTTGTCAGAGTCGATATCCAGATGATCGGGTGTGCCGTCAGCATCGGTATCGGTCGGTTCAAACGCATCGTCGATCCCGTTGTTATCGCTGTCGGTACCCAGTGTGACATCAACATCGATAGCGTCGTCAATACCGTCATTGTCAGTGTCGGTATTCAGCAACGCTGGTGTGGTGGAATCTTCTACCGCATCATCAATGCCGTCATTGTCTGAATCACTATCCAGATAGTCTGGCGTACCGTCACCGTCGGTATCAGTGGTGCCGTTGGCACTACCTTCGATAACGTCGGCAATGCCGTCGTTATCTGAGTCGATATCCAGATAGTCGGGTATGCCATCGGCATCGGTATCGGTGGGTTCTAATGCGTCATCAATGCCGTTGTTGTCTGAATCTGTGCCCAGAGTGATATCTACATCCAGTGCATCGTCGATACCGTCATTGTCTGCATCGGCTCCCAACAGGGCGGGTGTGGTTGTGTCTTCAGCATTGTCCGGTATACCGTCGTTGTCGGAATCGGTATCAAGGTAGTCCGGTGTGCCGTCACCATCGGTGTCGCGGTTTCCATTGCTGCCGCCTTCGATAACGTCGGGTATGCCATCACCGTCTGAATCGGTATCCAGATAGTCAGCAGTAGCGTCGCTGTCGCTGTTGGTAGTGCCGTTAGCGGTGCCTTCAACAATGTCGTCAATGCCATCGTTGTCAGAGTCTTCGTCCAGGTGATCGGGTGTACCATCGCCATCACTGTCAGTCGGCTCCATGGCGTCGTCAATGCCGTTGCCATCAGTGTCGGTGCCAAGAGTAACGTCCACATCGATCGCGTCATCAATGCCGTCGTTATCGGCATCGGTGTTTAGCAGCGCCGGGGTGGTGGTGTCTTCGCTGCTGTCAAGGATGCCGTCGTTGTCTGAATCCGGGTCCAGATAATCATAGATGCCGTCGGTATCAGTATCTGCTGCGGTCTCGACGACATCTGCAATGCCGTCACCGTCAGAATCGATATCCAGGTGGTTCGGGGTGCCGTCACCATCGGTGTCGGTCGGCTCCATCGCGTCATCAATGCCGTTGCTGTCGCTGTCGGTACCCAGAGTGACATCGACATCAATCGCATCGTCAATACCGTCATTGTCGGCATCAGTGCCCAGCAGTGTCGGTACAGTGGTGTCTTCATCGGCATCGGGAATACCGTCGTTGTCTGAGTCCAGGTCGAGGTAGTCGGGAATGCTGTCGCCGTCACTATCGACGTTACCTTCAATGATGTCCGGAATGCCGTCGTTGTCGGAATCAGGATCGATGTAGTTGCTGCCGGTACTGCCATCGGTATTGGCTGTGCCCTCTGTGCTGTCAGGGATGCCGTCAGCGTCGGAGTCAAGATCCAGATAGTTGGGTACACCATCACCGTCGGAATCTGTTGCGCTTTCGGTGATGTCAGGAATGGTGTCGCCATCGGCATCAAGATCCAGATGATCGGGGTCGCCGTCGCCATCGGTATCGGTGGGTTCTACTGAATCGGCAATGCCATTGCCATCCAGATCAACACCGCCGACGATGTCAACATCGTGTGCGTCATCAATGCCGTCGTTGTCTGTATCAATGTTGGTAAGTGCTGGCATGTTAGTGTCTTCACTACTGTCCAGAATGCCGTCGCCATCGGCGTCGGTATCCAGGTAGTCAAGAGTACCATCGGTATCCAGATCACCGGTGCCTTCATAAATATCCGGTACACTGTCATTGTCTGAGTCGGTATCCAGGTGATTGGGAGTACCATCACCGTCGGTATCGATCGGTTCAACTGAATCGCTGATGCCGTTGCCATCTGTGTCTGCACCACCGACAATATCAACATCAAGCGCATCGTCGATACCGTCGTTGTCTGCATCACTGTTTAGCAGTACCGGACTGGTGGAATCTTCAGCATTGTCCAGTATACCGTCGTTGTCTGAATCCAGATCCAGATAGTCGGCAGTGCCGTCACCATCAGAATCGCCCGAGCCTTCCAGTACATCGGCAATGCCATCACCGTCGGAATCAATATCCAGATGATCGGGGTCACCGTCGCCGTCAGTATCAGTGGGTTCTACCGAATCGCTGATGCCGTTGTTATCAACATCTGCACCACCGACGATATCAACGTCCAGTGCGTCATCAATGCCATCGTTGTCAGCATCTGTGTTTAACAGAGCAGGAGTTGTCGTGTCTTCGGCACCGTCCAGAATGCCGTCGTTGTCCGAATCAGTATCGAGGTAATCCGGCGTGCCGTCGCCATCGGTATCGCCGGTGCTTTCAAGCACATCGGCTATGCCATCGTTATCGGAATCAATATCCAGGTGGTCGGGCGTACCATCGCCGTCGGTATCGGTTGGTTCGACAGAATCACTGATGCCATTGTTGTTGGTATCGGTTCCGCCGACAATATCAAAGTCAAGTGAGTCATCGATACCGTCGTTATCAGTATCTGTGTTTAATAGAGCCGGAGTCGTTGTGTCTTCTGCGTTATCCAGAATGCCGTCGTTGTCCGAATCCGTATCAAGGTAATCTGCGATACCATCGCCATCGCTGTCACCGGTTCCTTCCAGAATATCGGCAATGCCATCGTTGTCGGAATCTGTATCCAGATGATCGGGTATGTTATCGCCGTCGGAATCGAGCGGTTCCAGTGCATCGCTGATGCCGTTATTATTGGTATCAGTGCCACCTGCAATATCAAAGTCCAGCGCGTCATCAATGCCGTCGTTGTCAGCATCAGTGTTGGTTAGTGTGGGTGAGGTGTTATCTTCTGCACTGTCGTCAACGCCATCATTATCTGAATCAAGATCCAGATAATCTGCTGTGCCATCACCATCGGTATCGGCTGAGCCCTCGATAATGTCAGCGATACCATCGCCGTCAGAATCGATATCCAGATGATCGGGATCACCGTCGCCATCCGTATCAGTGGGTTCTACCGAATCACTGATGCCATTGTTGTTGTCATCGACGCCGCCGACAAGATCAAAATCCAGCGCGTCGTCTATACCGTCATCATCGGCATCGTTTCCTGTGAGCGCCGGTGTCGTACTGTCTTCGCTACCATCAAGAATGCCGTCATTGTCCGAATCAGTATCCAGGTAATCTACCGTGCCATCACCGTCGGTATCACCGGTGCCTTCAAGTACATCTGGAATACCGTCATCATCAGAATCAGTGTCCAGGTGGTCCGGCGTGCCATCACCGTCGGTATCTGCGGGTTGTACGGAATCACTGATGCCGTTGCCGTCTGTGTCTGCACCGCCAACAATATCAACGTCAAGTGCGTCATCAATGCCATCATTGTCGGTGTCGGTGTTGGTCAGAGCGGGGGAAGTGGTGTCTTCTGCGCTATCGAGAATGCCGTCGTTGTCAGAGTCAGGATCGAGATAGTCTGCGATGCCGTCACCATCGGTATCACCTGAGCCTTCCAGCACATCGGCAATGCCATCGCCGTCAGAGTCGGTATCCAGGTGATCGGGATTACCATCACCGTCAGTATCGGTAGGTTCTACGGAATCGCTGATGCCGTTGTTGTTATCATCAGTGCCACCAACCAGATCAAAGTCGAGTGAGTCATCAATGCCGTCATTATCGGCGTCAGTGTTTAAAAGAGCAGGGGTAGTCGTGTCTTCTGCGTTATCTGGAATGCCGTCGTTATCCGAATCGGTATCCAGGTAATCCGGTATGCCGTCACCATCGGTATCGCCGGTGCTTTCCAGTACATCGGCGATGCCATCACCGTCGGAGTCAGTATCCAGATGATCGGGCGTACCATCACCGTCGGTGTCGGCGGGTTCTACCGAGTCACTGATGCCGTTGTTGTCGGCATCAGTGCCACCGACGATATCAAAATCAAGAGCGTCATCAATGCCGTCGTTGTCAGTATCGTTTCCAGACAAGGTGGGTGAGCTGGTGTCTTCGGCGGAGTCCAGAATGCCATCGTTGTCCGAATCGGTATCAAGATAGTCTTCGATGCCGTCACCATCAGTATCACCTGTGCCCTCGAAGATGTCTGCGATGCCGTCACCGTCAGCGTCAGTATCCAGGTGATCAGGTGTGCCATCATTGTCTGTGTCTGTGGGTTCCATCGCGTCATCAACACCATTGCCGTTGGCATCGGTGCCATTAGTTTGGGTCACGTCTATGGTGTCGTCGATGCCATCGTTGTCGGTGTCGTTGCCAGACAGCGCTGGTGTGTTGGTGTCTTCATCGCCGTCCGGTATGCCGTCGTTATCTGAATCAGTATCCAGGTAATCCGCGATGCCGTCTCCGTCGCTGTCACCGACAGATTCAAGCGAGTCAATGATGCCGTCGCCATCGCTGTCCATATCGATGTAGTCAGCTGTTCCGTCGCCATCGGTATCAATGGGTTGAGCTGAATCATCAACACCATCACCGTCGTCATCAGTGCCGCCGGTTTCATCTACATCAATCGCGTCATCAATTCCATCTGCGTCAGTGTCAATACCGCTTAGTGGCGGGGTGCCGCTTTCTTCTGCGCTGTCATTAATACCATCGTTGTCGCTGTCGGTATCCAGGTAGTCAGGCACGCCATCGCCATCGGTATCCTGCGTTCCGTTGGCATTGCCTTCAAAGAAGTCGGCTATGCCATCATCATCTGAATCAGGATCGTTGTAATCGGCTATACCATCGCCATCTGTATCTACAGGGTCCAGCGTGTTGGCACCAGCCTCTGTGGTGTCATCGATACCGTCTCCGTCAGAATCAGTATCGAGGTGATTGGGTGTGCCGTCACCATCGGTGTCTACCGGATTAGTTATGTCATAGCCCGGGCCCCACTCAACAATATCAAGTATGCCATCTGCATCTGCGTCAAAAGAGATGAGTGCTAAATCAATGGTCAGATTTGAAAAGTCGTCGTTAGTATTCGGATCAGATACGCCCATTAAGTTGTCACCGATAGGTTCGTCACCTACGGGGGCTGCGAGTGCGTTTGCTGGCGGTGAGGCGCTCAGTGTAATAGTGTCACTACGGATACCGTCTACGCCGGAGGTTCCGGATGTAAAGGCAGAGTGATCTGCACTTTGATTAGAGTCATCATTGGCAGCACCGTTAAAGGGTGCCGGTGACCAGCCATCGAGACTGCCGCTTGCAGCAAACGTGGCTGCTGGCAGATTCACGTAATAATCACCTGCGGCGATCAGATCGAAAAGGTATCGCCCGCCATTTTGAGTCGTTGTGGTTTTTACCAGACTATCGTCACTGCTGTTGCGTAACTCGACGGTCAGTCCGTCAGGTGCTACAAAATCTATTAACGGATCAAATTTTCCGTCCAGGTCAATGTCGGTAAAGATAAAATCACCGATAGAGAAGGACACTATTTTTATAGTGGCACCGGATGAGACGACATACTGTGCTGCAGGGAGTGACGCAGAATCAACTCCGAAAATACCTGTGTACTCATCACCGACGCTATTACCGGACGCCTGCAATGTGTAGGTCAATACATTGCCCTGGCGGGGATCACCGTTAACCTCCAGGTTGTAGTTAGAAACAAACTTTATCGCGCTAACATCTGCCCAGGCTGTAGGACAAGCCCCGACAGGTGCGGCATTGATAAAGTTGGTCCCGTCATGCTCGCACCACACTGTTGTGGTGTTGGAGTCCGGGTCGTGATTGATGGTGTCTGGTTGATCAGACGTGTAGTACAAAGTGCCAATTTCTGCTTCAGCACCACCTGGCACAGTACCATCGGTAAACGTAACTGCTGGCGCACCTGTTAGTGCGAGTGATCCGCTATAAGTTGATGCCGGTGAGCGTTGCGACAGGTCATCATCGTCACCTGGGTATGGCAACACGGCAATCGCCGTAGGAGGGTCTATCACTACGGCGGCGCTAAAGTTATACCACTGAAGGGTATACATTTGGTCATCATCAACATCATCGAGCAATACATCTACAGTAGTACTGGCTTGCATGCTGCCAACCTGACCCAGTGTGACACTTTGGCTTGCTGTAGGCGGAGTAATGGCGTTGTCAGCAGTTATCGTTGCGGTGGTTGTCAATGTGGTGCCGCCGGCTATTACCGGATCTGACTTGGTGCAATAAACGAGTGGAGCAGGAGTGCCACCGGATGCGACATCACCCAGATTCCACGTCAGGGTTGTTTGACCTGCCGATGGAGTATTGTACTGAACATAGGTCGCGGGTGTCCCGCCAGACTGCGCTGATGTGCAGCTTACATCGTAGGTCAGCTTGTCAGGAACAATACCGACAACAGTCAGATTTTTTGCATCAGTACCCTGCGGCAGCGATGAACTGACTGTGGGATCAATTTGCCAGACAACATCATTACCGGCAAGGATCAGCGCGGTGACGCCTGCATCGGCGGCAGGTGTCACTGTAGATTTGGCAAGGTCGATAGTCACCAGTGTTGTGGTGATACGGTCCCCATCGCCGCTGGTGCTTTCCGGTGCAGGTACATAGGCAGTTGTTCTCCAGGTCGGATATAACTGATCTGATCTAAAGTTACCGAAGGTAGCACCCACTGTTCCTTTTGGAACGAGCTGGGTATCATAGTTGCCGCCGTTGAAATTCTGACGTAATTCCAATGGCGTATAGAGATCTATGTTGGTACCACTTTCTACAAAATCAGCTGCAGGATCAATAGGCACTGCCCGTATGATATTGACGTTGTCCAGACCGATAACAGTTGGATCTGTATTCCAGTTAACCACTGACGGATCGTCACACCGCATTGCCCGGTGCTCTGACCAGTCACCGTTGTATCGCCCTGTGGTTGGCTCCAGATCAGTTTGTCCGTCACCATCACCATCCAGTGGGTCATCACTAGCCGGTGTCCACGATCCGTATTCAATCCTCCAGTTGGCTCTGGTTGCAAAGTTAGAGCTTAAATAGGCGTATTTACCTGCTGTTGCGCCGGTATTGCCCGCGTCTGTCAACTTCAGCACAGAACGATCAAAGACGCTGCACATCATGCCGTTTTCAAAATCGACGCTACCGGTATTTGATGCACGGGTGAATGTAACAAACGTCTGTCCCGGCTCACGTAACCCGTCGCCAGTATGGTACCCGCTTAGCATCGTGCCGTAAGATCCGTTGGCATTGTTTGCCCACTCGTATGCACGATGACTAAAACCGCCATCAACTGTAACCTCAAGTGTCACTGGCCCTGAACAGTTATTACTGGCCGAGCCATCAGGCATAGCAGTACCGTTGTGGCCAGGCTCGGTCCCTGTTCCATAATTCGATAATCCCGTATGGCTAAGCGGGTCGAAGTCTGACAAGCAGGTTTTAAGCTGGATGGCGCCGCTATTGTTAGCTGGTGTACCATCCTCACGATCAATCTCCGAAAATGGAACAAATACACGAAGCCGGTAGGCCGCTAAAAAATAAGGGCCCGCGGCCAGTGAGGAGCCATTGGCTGTTTCTGTAGGGTACCGGCTACCACTGGTATCTGCATTGGTAACCCTTAAGGTATAGCCGTTTATTGAGTCTCCTTCGACAGTACAAGTACCCGAATCAACAACCTTTCTTTTTATTGTTGTAGTGCTATACAACGATTCATTACCGAAAACGGTATTACCCCAGCCGGACGGGTTGGGGATGCATTCAAAAATACTGTAGTTGAACGGAAATGATGTGATGCCGTCACTCTCTGTGGCAGTTATGCCGGGAGTAAAAGTAAAATCATTACTTAATGCTTCAATACCCTTGCCTGCACGTTCAGGATCGACAGCGATATGGGCAGTAAAATATGAAACGTAGCCTTTTTCAGGACCGTTGCCGGCGTCTAATGTGGCGACGTAACTTTTGTACAAAGCCTGCCTCGTCGCGTCCAGATCAAATGCTGGGGCGGCAGAGATTTCGTAAGTGGTCGGGTCGGTATAGATGGTATCTGCAACAATCTGATTGCCACTCGAGTCAAGGCCGTAGACTTTTTGGGTGGTGGTGAATGTTGATGCGTTTTTGGATGTGCCCAGTGGTCTGACCGGGACTGAAAAAGATTGCTGATCACCGTTCGCAAAGCTGTCGATGTTACAGCGAAGTGTTGTTGAACCATCCGGGTTATTGATAATTGCGGATGCCGGACTGGTACCGCCGGTGCCAACTGGTGGTGGCAGGCAGATAATCGGTATTTCGTCAAAGATCAGCTTTGCGTCAGTGCCGGGTACAATGGTTTGTTCCAGAACTACTGATGCGATATCGGGGTCACTTGGAGGTATGTTGGCCGCTGATACAGACCATGCAAACTGAATAAGGTCAGCTGCTCGAATGCGGCTGTCGGTGTCATTGCAGTCATCACCTGGATCACTACATGTGCCGGTAGTGTTGTACGGGGGGCTACCCGAGTAGACACCTTGGGCAAAAGGCCCGAAGGACAGGTCCTGTGCCATTGCAGATTCGGTGGCGGTAAAACCGAGCACTACAAGTGCGGCGGCCAAAGCCTTTTTACTACGGAAACATGCGTCCGTCAGAGTTTTTGTCGACTGAAGATTTCTGCGAGAGTTCTCTTTAATTTTGGTTTTAGGAGCAACCAAAAAAAACAACTTCGGCATTAAAACAGAAGCACGAGAAATCGTCCTGCGAATGAAATGAACCGTCATTAAATTGTGTCTCAAATAGTGAAAATCACAGGCGCTGATGTTTCAGTACGCATGTGCTATTTTCAGATTAGATGTAACTGCGCTGGAATTGTCTGAGGGAAAAAATCTACAAGCCCTGTACCTATAATTTCCAACATCCTCACGGGCTTTGAACCTATGTTTATTGACTTAACAATTACTAAAGACAAACCAGCCAAAATGCGTCAACTTCGAACACTAAGGTGGTTACTACCGATTTCTGTGATGCCAGTAACATACCAAATACCCTTAAAATATAGGTAAAAAGTGAATAAAGGTTGTTGAGTAGGCAATTAGAATGTTTAGTGAAATGTCACAAACCATAAACTATGAAATTATGTCTTGACTGATCACAATAGGTAGGGGAAATACGGGTAAAGATTTTGTAACGGCAAGATTAATCAATCAGCATTAAATTTTAGTGAGGTCTTAAAGAGCAGGGGTGACATACTATTAAGTGATGAATCTTTGTCACGGTAAACAGAGATCTATGTGGATAATAAAAGTTTAAGGCGTACTTTTAGTGGTGTTTTGAATTGACTCGCAGGCGGGTTTAACTGGCTATTCCGCGTAGTGTTCGATTCGAACTTCCAGAGCTAAATTGCTTATAAGTGCTGGTGCAGTTCAGCGTGGGATGATTAATTAGTGGAGTGTAAGACGCCCGTTACTTATAGGTGGACACTACCTACGTAACTGCCTTGGCAATGTTTCTTTGAGTGGCGTGCACGTACTAGTGCACAACCGATCATCAGGTGTGCTAACTAAATGAAATACTCTGTCGCGTTTGGGTTTAGTACTTGTATGGCGTGTGTTGCCGAGACAACTAATGACGGCGCAGGTTATGACAGGTGATACCTAAGTAGGATGCTGTGCCATATCTGTCATCCATATGACACCAGAACGCAGGCACATAAATATGAAAACACGGCTTGTCAGCGAGAGCATCTAAAAGTCCGTTGCCTCGGTCACGCGCCGGGTTTCCCGCCGAACTGTCGACATCAAAAATGCAATGAGCTTACTTCCTCTCGCTGCCGAAACAAAGCAACATGAAAACAGATATACCCTACAAAACACTACTCCGTATCACCAGCATCTTCTCGCGGGTCATCTCATGCATAGAGTACTGAATTCCACCCATGCCCAAACCCGAAGCGTCTCGCCCGCCAAATGGCATCCAGTCGACACGAAACGCGGTGTGATCATTGACCATGACAGCGGTGGCATTCAGCTTTTTTGAAGTGTCCAGAACATCGGTTAAATCATTTGAGTATATTGATGCCTGAAATGCGAAAGGTACGGCGTTCGCTCTCTTAATGGCATCGGCTTTATCTTTGTAGGAATAGACGCATACAACCGGCCCGAAAATCTCTTTTTGGGAAACTGTGTCTGTTTCACCGGGGTTTAACAGCACGGTGGGTGCGTAACAGGTCTGGGATATTTTCTCACCGCCACATAAAACCCTGGCACCGTTGTTTCTTGCCTCTTCAACCCATTGGGCCACTCGATCCACTTCGCGGGGTAGAATTAGCGGTCCCACTTCAGTTTGCGGATCAAGCGGGTCGCCTGTTTTTAGTTTTTTTGCAGCCGCAGCCAGCTTGTCTGATACTTCAGTCACCATGTTCTCCGGAACAAAAACCCGCTGCACCGAAACGCAAACCTGTCCGGCATGGTAAAAGCCGCCCTTAAGCAAGCTGCCGATAAGATCACCAACATCGGCTGATTGGTCGACTATGACCGGTGCTGCTCCACCGTGCTCAAGTGCGCATCGCGTGCCCGGTGCAAGTTTAGAGCGCAACATCCAGCCGACCGGAGCCGATCCGATAAACGAGAAAAAGCTGACTCGTTCGTCGGTGACCAGTTTTTCTGCTTCTTCCCTGTCGCATACCAGTGCCTGGCACCAGCCTTCCGGCAGGCCGGCTTCTTTCAATATTTCTACAAAACGCAGGCACGACAACGGTGTTGTTTGAGCCGGCTTTATAATCACGGGTGACCCGACCGCGATAGCGGGCACGGTTTGATGAATGGTTAGATTTAATGGATGATTAAAAGCGCTGATAGAAGTCACTACACCGATTGGCTCGCGCTGCGTAAATGCCAGGCGATTCTGGGATGTTGCCGTGTGACCCATCGGTATTTGTTGGCCGATATTCTGCGGAATGTGTTCAATGGCTAGCTTGACACCATTGATTGCCCGAAGTACCTCAACCTTTGAGTCAGTGTAGGGCTTGCCACCTTCTGAAGCGGCGAGCTGAGTAAGCTCTTCCACTTGTGAACTCATGATTTCAGCAGTGCGTTCTAAAACGGCAACACGCTGGTGTGTGGCAAGCCAGTCTGCCTGGTTTTCAAAAAGAGCATGTGCTGTTGCCAGCGCGTGCTCAACATCTGAGGCGGAATCCAGGGGTATCTGTTTGATGAGGTCATCGTTGTAAGGGTTTCTAACGTCTATCATGAGATGTCCGCAGGTTGGTTTATACAATGCATGCGCTTTCTTTCAACAAGACGTTGAGAATCGAATGATTCATTGAATAGTCGACAGGCAGATCTATAACGTGCACGCCCTTACCATTAAGCGATGATGATAATATATCGACGAAATTGTCATAGCTTTCGGCTCGGTGGCCTGTTGCCCCAAAACTATTGGCATACTGCACTAAATCAGGATTGTTAAAATCTAACCCGAATTCATCAAACCCCATACCTTCCTGTTTCCACTTGATCATGCCATAGGCATTGTCTGTTAATACAATGACAACAAGGTCAAGGCCCATACGAACTGCAGTTTCGAGTTCTTGTGAATTCATTAAAAATCCACCGTCCCCGTTGATAGACACAACTTTCTGTTCCGGGTGTATTTGCTTGGCAGCCATGGCCGATGGTAATCCGGCACCCATAGTAGCCAGGGCATTGTCTAACAGAAGCGTATTGGGGGCATAGCATTCGTAGTTTCTGGCAAACCATATTTTGTATACACCGTTGTCAAGCGTAACAATATCTTTTGCGTCCAGCTGATCTCGTAGAACGCTGACCAGCGCCTGAGGCAGCATTGGAAATCGTGTGTCTTTGAAGTACTTGGTAACATGAGAATTGACTTCTGCTCTAACGCGTTCGAAAAAACCAAAGTCCTGATCGAGCTTTCCTAATTTTTCTGTAAGGCGGCTAATAGATGCAGAGATATCTCCAACCACATTAAGCTGGGGAAAATAGACATCATCAATATTTGCCGCATCGAAATTAATGTGAATAACCTGCTTTCCGCCTTTCTCCATAAAAAACGGTGGTTTTTCGATCACGTCGTGCCCTACATTGATAATTAGATCAGAACGATTAATTGCGCAGTGCAGGTAATCATCAGCCGACAACGCAGCAGTACCAATGTATTGAGGGTGTCGTTCGTCTACCACACCTTTGCCCATTTGTGTATTGAAGAAATATAAACCGGATTGGTCTATTAGCTGCTGAAGTGCTTCACCTGTGCGTTTGCGATTGGCACCAGCACCAATAAGTAATAGTGGATGCTTTGATTCTTTTATCATCTTGACCGCATGATCTATCGACTGATCGCTGGCGTCAGGGCGGCGATGTCCTACGACATCGAACACAGTAGCGTCAGTTTGTTCGTCTGCTATATCTTCTGGTAGTTCTATATAAGCCGCGCCCGGACGTTCATCCATGGTAAGTCTGAATGCCTCGCGAACCATTGCAGGCAGATTGTTACCGTCGACAACCTGTTGTGAATATTTAGTGACAGGCTTCATTAGATTAACCACGTCAACGATCTGAAAACGACCCTGTTTGCTTTTTCGGATTGGTTTCTGCCCGCCAAGCATAATCATTGGCATACCCCCTAGCTGAGCGTAAGCTGCAGAGGTCACAAAGTTTGTTGCACCCGGGCCCAGAGTTGAAAGGCATACACCGGGATGCCCCGTAAGCCGACCGTAGGTTGCAGCCATGAAGCCGGCCGCTTGCTCGTGTCTGGTTAATATAAGTTTGATTGAAGAATTTCTTAATGAATCCAGGAAATCCAGGTTCTCTTCACCGGGAATGCCATAGATATACTTAACACCCTCATTCTCAAGAGCCCTTACAAATAGATCAGATGTTTTCATGAAAATTTTCTTCCCTTACTGTTTAATAGTGACCAGCTTGCGCTGTGGGTATTTCTCAATCATCCTTTTCACAACATTAATGTTGACCCTAAAATACGATGGATAAATAGTTCTATCGCGTGTAGGACAAAGGGTCGATTGCATGGTTCAATCTATATTAGGGGTGGGCTGATTAACACTCGGGTGATATGCTCGGTGGGCATCATGTCTGTGCTGAAAATCTGGCTTTTACATATGAGGGTATGGCTAACGTGCCGGTTGTTATATTAAACAGCAGGGGACAGAGCGGCAGGTCTTGCTAGCTGCTGGTTGCTCTTTCACGATAACCAATGTACAAGCCACAGCTGATAATGATTGATGTACCCAGCCATGTCCAGATATCCGGCAACTCGCCAAAGATGATGAAGCCAAGCAGTGTGGCACCGACTATTTGGCCATAGGCCATCGGTGCCAGTAGTGAGGCCTGGGCGTATTGGAATGCCTTCACGACAAAGTAGTGACCAAGGCCGCCCACCATACCTAAGACCGACAGCAGCACCACTTGTTTTAGTGTCTGCGGTGTCTGCCAGAAGAAAGGCACTGCGATACTACTAACTACTGCGCCGACCAGTGCCGTGTAGGTGATTGTTGTGGCGGCTTTGTCGCTTCCAGAAATTTTCCTGGTGTATATCTGGTACAGCCCGTAACAAAAAGCAGTGATTAATACCAGACCTGCAAGCGGATGTAGTGCGCCGGTGCCCGGGCGTATCACAATCACTGCACCGACAAATCCGACCAACACGGCAGCCCAGCGTCGCCACCCAACTTGTTCTCCGAGGATTGGTGTCGATAACGCAGTGACAACAAACGGAGAGGTAAAACCAATGATTGCTGCTGTGGCCAGAGGTACATAGCCCAGCGCTGTGAAGTAGGAAATGGTTGCGGTTAGCAAGAGTATTGATCGTCCGGTTTGGATCCGTGGTTGCGTACTCTTTAATAATGACCATCCGTGCTTCGGTAGAAACAGGACCAGCATGAGCAGGAAGTGGGAGACGTATCTGGCCCAGATGATCATTGCAGGATCAAAGTCTTCACGCAGCAACTTGACCATTGCATTCATAAAAGGGAACAGCATTACTGCAAGGGTCATGTAAAGCAGTGCTTTACCTGGATTGTCAGTCGCGCGGGCGGCACCGTTATTTTTAGTGTTTATGTCTTTGCCTTTTATATGTGCCAGTCACTAAGCTGCAGCGGCGAATACGGCTCTTAACAAAAATGAAAGCACCTCACTTGAAGGTGTCACTATTTTGTAAGCGGTTATGGCCGGTGGGCAGCTTCAGCAAGTATTTGGTCAAGCTCTGCATGTTCATTGTTAATTGCTGAAATATTATGATTGGTTGACACTGCCCAACCGTTGTCCCATTTTGCAAAAAACGTAGCGAATCTGTACTTTGTGCCATTGATGTCAGTATGCCATTTCCCGTCATGCCAGAAATTGATACCGCCGTTTCGTCCGTCTCTGAAAAATACCCCCATGCCATAGCTGACTCCACCATTAAAATTATAGTGGGGAAACTGAACAGGGGCCTGATTTAGTACTTTGCTATTAGAGTAATAGCTATCTATGAATTTCAGGTAAGAGACAGCGGACAGTTTCCAGCCGCCCCAGGAAGACATTATTCGCCAATCCGGATTCAACGCGGCGTCTTCAATTCCCACCGGCTTGAATACCAGTTCATTGCAAGCTTGCGCGTAGGTTTTGTTGGTGAGGGTGCTGATGACTGACCCCAGCATGGCATAGTTGGCATTATTGTAGGCAAAACCGTCGCCCTCGGGTGCGGTTTGACCTGCGGCTAATTCCTGGCTCGCAACCCAATGCAAGTGTTCTTTGTCCAGGCTTGGGAAAGCCCGGGGTCGTTGGGTGATATCTGATCGATAACCTGATGTATGCGTTAGTAACGACTTAATAGAAGCATCAGATTTTAATTGTGGTACAAGCGATTGCACAGTCGAATCAAAAGTCAGCCAACCTTCATTCACAAGTTTTGCGATACAAATGCCTGTAACAGCCTTGCTTAAGCTGGCGACAGGCGCTGGCGTGGTTGCGCTTCGATCTATCCCCTGCTGCGCGACCAATTGACCTTTATATGAAATTGCTATGCTGGCTGAGCTGATGTTGTGTTTTTCAACCCACTGCTGCCACTGAGAAACCATAGTCGCTGCCCGTTGAGTGCTGCTGCCTGATTCATCGGCAACAACGGCACAGGATTGGATCACCAGGACAAGAAAAACAAGAAGGTGCCTGGGTACAAGTGAGCTGTCCATATCGTTGCTTCCTTCCTGTTACGTTGTCAAAACCAGTGCAACACTGATGCTACGACATTTACGGATAGAAAAACACATTGAAATTTCGTTGCACGCGGGATGCTAATATCAGCACTGTAAATACCGGCTGCGGGAATCTTGTTTTTTTGGTGGGTTATTGGTTTGCAACCCCGTTGTCGCTTGACGCTGGTAGATTAGATTTTTAATCCGGGGTGGGGTTGGCTGGTTCGGATCTTATTGTTAGCAGTGATTGTATTTAGTTCAGGGGCGCAATGATTAAAACGAGGATGGGACCGAGTGGCGAGCGTTTGGCTGCACGGGAGGTGTTAGCTTAAATGCAATAGCAGGATTTCTACAATCTAGTGTTCTTGTACTCGATTGACTCCATTGCCGGTGATTTCGGTTAGAAGTCCTGGCGATCAAAATAAAAATGAATTACAAAGACAGCCATAGTTGGTAATGTATAGTGTTATCTTTCTCACACTGAAGTTTCCGGTTTGCGTTGCTATGTGGTTTTGCAATCCGTCGGAAACTGACTGTTGTTTTATTGCGCCACTTTCCGGAGACTTTGCCCATGCCTCAAGCTATCACTATCCATCAGCCCGGTGGTCCGGAGGCTATGCAGTGGGAAGAAATTGCTGTTGCAGATCCGGGACCGGGTGAAGTCCGCCTCCGGCAAACTGTTGTAGGCCTGAATTATATTGATGTGTACCAGCGTATGGGGAAATATCCGCTGGATCTTCCCGGTTCAATTGGTATGGAAGCAACTGGCGTTGTCGAGGCGCTGGGCGAGGGTGTTGACACTGTCAGTGTGGGCGATCGCGTCGGCTACGTGATGGGCCCTCCGGGTGCTTATGCCGAAGTACGTAACTATCCGGCACAGCGGTTGATCCCCTTACCCGATGACATTGCCGACGAACAAGCAGCAGCAATGATGCTAAAGGGGCTGACCGCGGCGTATCTTATTAAGCGCACGTTTGTGGTCAAATCCGGTCAATCGGTGCTGTTTCATGCTGCCGCCGGTGGCGTTGGGCTGATCATTTGTCAGTGGCTAAAGAGTATCGGGGCCAATGTAATCGGTACCGTCGGCAGTGAGGCAAAAGCGGCTGTCGCCAAAGCACACGGCTGTGATCATACGATTGTCTATACCAGTGAAAATTTCGCTGAACGCGTCATGGATATTACAGACGGGCAGGGAGTATCGGTGGTGTATGACGGGGTAGGTGCTACCACCTATGAAGGATCACTTGAGTGTCTGGCGCGCTTCGGGATGTATGTATCATTCGGGGCTGCATCGGGCACACCACCACCCGTGCCGGTGGGGGCTCTGGCGCCCAAAGCACTATACGTAACGCGCCCCGGCTTGGGGCCTCACACCGCAACTCGTGAATTAACACTGGAAATTGCCAACGCACTGTTTGACGCTGTGCGGGGTGGAGTGCAGGTTGAAATTAATCAGCGTTATGCTTTGTCTGCTGCTGCGGATGCACATCGTGCGTTAGAATCACGAAGCACGACGGGTTCTACCATCCTGACCATTTGATTGGTGTGTGTGTTTGTGGTTGCCTGGCGGTCTGTTGATCAATAAAGCAGTGTGGCTTGTTGTTAAAATGCATCCTGTTAGGTAATGAACACATTTGCGTCGGTATTCATGTAAGTGTTAATAGGCCCGTTTACTTTGGGCCGCCGGCTTGTTTTGTTTGTTACGATACTATTCCCCCGCGCACTTAAACTACCATCAGACAGCAGTACCGGAGACTGCAATAATGACAATTCAGATTTACGAACTCTGCGGCGCAAGCCCTGATCATCTCTTCAGCCCGCATTGCTGGAAAGTCCGCATGGCAGTCGCCCACAAGGGGCTTGAATGGGAAACTATCCCCGTGCCCTTCACAGAAGTAGCCACAATCGAAGGGGGCGATTCCCGTCGGATACCCGTTATACGTGACGGAGAAGCGGTAGTGGAAGAAAGCTATGCGATCGCTAAATACCTTGAGACTACGTATCCGGATGGGCGTTCCCTTTTCAACGGTGAAGGCGCAGAGGCTCTGACACTTCATATTATAAATTGGGCGCAAACATCACTTCATCCGGAAGTTAGTAAGCTTGCATTACTTGATATCTACAAATCTCTGGCTCCAAAAGATCAGGACTTCTTTCGAGCTGGTCGGGAGAAAATGTTTGGATGTACACTTGAAGAATTCGATGCTTTGCATGAAAAGAATGGAGACAATCTGGGCAAGGCATTACTGCCGCTTGAACTGACCCTGAAGAAGCAGAACTTCATTGGTGGCGATTCACCACTGTTTGCAGATTACGCAGCGTTTGGTGCGCTGCAATGGTTGTTAACATCTACCGGTAAAGATTACCTGGCCCCCGACACAGCAGTTGCGAAGTGGTTTACCTGTTTGCTTGATATGTATGATGGCATGGGGCGCAAGGGGCTTGTTGCGGCCTGATTCAGTGGTAATCGTCGTGCGCCACTCGGTGCATGACTTACAGTTCACGGAGTTGCAGCGAATTGATATCGCATTAATAGCTACATCCGTATACGCAGGTTTTGTATGTCAGAGTAATGGTTTTGACATTCAACAGGAATTTACCGCAGCTGTTTCATAGTTTTGTATCTTTGACTTTGTCTGCCATTGCTGTAAGTTCTGTGGGTCTAATTGCTATTCAAGGAGCTTGTTCTGTCAAATAAAAAAGTGGTTGTAGTAACCGGAGGAACTGGCGGTATTGGTGCAGCTGTCTCGCGTAACCTGAGCGCGGCCGGTTGGCATGTCATTGCCGCTTCAGTTTCGCAGGCCGAGATCGATCAGTTCGATGCTCCCGAAGAAATAGATCTGCGTTTACTGGATGTAACGGTCGATGAATCTGTTGATGCTCTTTTCGGCGGTTTGCAAAGGCTGGATGGTTTAGTGAATTGTGCTGGTATTCTGCTACGTGGTGAAGAATATAACCTTGATGTTTTTCAGAAAGTTATTGATGTTAATCTGACTGGCACGATGCGGTGTTGTGTTGCTGCCCAGCCGTTGTTAACCAAACACAGCGGATCAATTGTTAATACCGCTTCTATGCTTAGTACATTTGGGGGACCACTTGTCCCTGCATATTCTGCGTCCAAGGGCGGGGTAGCGCAACTGACCAAGGCATTAGCTGGAAAGTGGGCTGCTGAGAATGTCAGAGTAAACGCGGTAGCTCCCGGATGGATCGAAACCGAGATGACGCAAGGACTTCGTGATGCACCCGAACGCGCAAATTCAATCCTGCAGCGCACCCCGATGAATCGCTGGGGCAAAGCCGGGGAAGTAGCCAACCTGGTGGAATGGTTGCTCAGTGAAAAAGCCAGTTTTGTCACTGGCTCGATTTACCCTGTAGATGGCGGATACCTGTCGATTTAAAAGGAACTAAAACTGATGACTGAAAAAAAAGAATACGATGCCCGCACCCCTTATCAATTACCTTTTCCAAAAGAGGCGCTAGATGAAATAGTGGTGCCAGATGCGATACCGGAAGACGACAGGCTTTGGGTGCCGCAGGCCGAAAATGTGTGGTTTCGCCCCTTATGTCTGAATCGCTCGCAGGGTTACTGGATGAATTTGTTGAAAGTAACAAAGTCAGGCGTGCTTTCACGGCATCGGCATCCACAACCCGTCCATGGTTTTGTGCTGAAGGGGCGATGGCATTACCTTGAGCACGACTGGATGGCAGAACCTGGCTCTTATGTATTTGAACCTCCGGGAGAAACTCACACGCTGGTCGTTCCGGAAGGTGTCGATGAAATGATCACCTACTTTCAGGTTAATGGTGTCATGTGTTACGTGGACCCCTGGGGTGAGGTATTGGGGTATGAAGATGTATTTACCAAAATTGATCTGTGTAAAAAACACTTTGAAGAGGTAGGGTTAGGAAGTGATTATGTCGATCAATTTATAAGGTAGGAATCTCAAGCCAAAAGCCTGTTCGCATTAGTAAGCAGGTGCGGGAGTGAAAGGTAGGCTTGCGCCCAGGCCTGCGTTGACACCTGGGTTGTTTGAATTAACGATCAGCATGGGTCTGGGTCCTGCTGATCAAGATTGAAAATCCAATCAATAAAACACAGACCACTGAGACGCTGACGAGTGCGGCACTGAACCCGCCAGACAGATCTGCAATTAACCCGATACCCACGGGGCCAGATACGCCGCCAATTTGTGCAGAGGTGAAAAACAAGCCGCCAGCCGCACCCATGTGCCTGGAACCCACAGACGGTGATTCCATTAACACCAGCATGGTTAATGTCACCATAGAGCTGGCCGCCACGCCTTGTAGTACCAGAGCCAACAGCAAGACCGGCGTATCCAGTGAGTGCAGCAGCATGGTGGCTATCAGCGCCGCGATACATGCACCAGTCAGCAGGATGAACACTCTCCGCCCAACGGCAAACCTTGGTATCAGCAATGATCCTGCGATTCCGGCCAATGGCGGAATAGACGCCCAGAATCCGGCAGTCGATGCGGACATGCCCTTTGCTCGAAGGATTGCAGGCATCCAACTGCTTAGTCCATGCATATAGATAAACATGGCAATGCTCATCAAAAGCACAATCATTACTGTTGGCACTTTTAGCAATCGCGTAAACACGGACCAGTCAGCGGGCGTAGCCTGTGACTTATGGGTCTCCTGTAATTGACTGGTCGCTGGTCGATTGACTACTAACCAGAATAAACCACACAGCAATACCACGCTGCCAATGATCAGGAAGACAAATCGCCATTGATTATCAAGGAGCGGCATCAGCACGCTATTGGTCAGGGTTAAAGACATTATCCCGCCGACTGCCGGGCCGGTCATATAGATGCCCATCGCCGTGCCCCGCTGGTGGCTTCCAAACCATTGGCTGATCACCTTGGGCGCACCAATGGATACCAGCGGTCCACCCAGGCCGAAGACTGCAACGGCAATCCATAAAGCAGTGGCACTATCTGCAGTGCCCCGCAAAAAAGCAGAGGCAGCTATGATCATGACACCAATTGTTAGTGATCGGCGTAGTCCGAATCGATCTACAGCAAAGCCAAGTGGGATAGCAGTAAAAAGATAGGCAAACTGCCACGCACCCAGAATAGTACCCATGCGGGAAAGTGAAATTTGCAACTCACTGACAATTACATTGACCAGTGGAGCAATTGAAGAGGCGACAAGGCCAAAGCTGAAATAAATTAACCACACCGCCGCGAGGATTACCCAGCGATAAGGAGAATTTGAGTTATCTTTTTTGGGCACCGGCCGGACTTGATCTGCCACGGCACCGGCTTCAGTGGATGCAGGGTTCTTTTCAGAGCCCCGGTTGAATACCATGCCAGCTGTTCCTGTTGCCAAAATACACCGCCATCATAATAGAACCCGGGAGGCGTGGATAACCGTATTAGCAGGTGCGTTAAGGTCAGCACTGGTGGTGAGACCTACCGCAAAGCTGGTTACAGATTACTCGACTCAACCGCACTAAATTAATGATCGAACCTGAAATCAGTTTCAACACGGTATTGTATGGTGATCAACACTGCGTTCCAAGACTGCCAATTTTCGTATTACACAGCATGTTCTTTCAGGGTGTTGCTTGTGCAATATTCGGTTGTATGGTGATTTTTGGGCTAATGCTGGTAAGTGCAATTTCACACAACATAGCTTATTGAGACAATCCCGATAATAACCCCATGTCACCATCATAGACAAAGTGGCGCAACTTCCCGCAGGGCCATCAGGACGTGATGGGACTTTTCGTTAGAGGCTTAAGAAAAAACTATTTCTCCGCAAAGATACGCTGGATCTTTGCCGTCTACGGCACCTTTTCACGACACCCACCCGACGAATTTCAATCCAGGCCTCTGCGTGCGGTTGTGTCGTAGTTCCAGGGCGGCCTCAGTCTTTTCGTCTTTTGAAAAGTAACTCTGCCGGAAGAACACACCTGAACAGCACATAACCAGAACCCGACAAACCCCGGTAATATCCTCCGTCAACCACTACTTCCTAAGCCCCAAGCCGAATTTCAACCCATAAACTTTCACGCGGGGGTGATCAGACAACATAACTAGGTCTATAATATGGTCGTGGCGCTGCAACCAGCATCCAGCACAGATGTAATCGATCAACGATCTTCAACCAGGTAAGCCATGCTCAGTGGCTACAACACCATGACAGAACTTGTTAGCTACATTTACAACAGCGCCGCTTCGGTCAATTTCTCCCAGGCCGATTTGCTGGATATTCTCGAAGATTCAAGAAACAAAAATGCCGCCAGTGGCGTCACCGGTATGTTGCTGTTTGTGGACGGAAGTTTTTTTCAGGTTCTGGAGGGGCCGGCACCTCACGTGGATGCGCTTGTAGAGCTCATTAAAAAGGACTCGCGCCATACTAAAATGACCATGATAATTCATGAGCCAATTGCGCACCGGTCATTTGGTGCCTGGACGATGGGTTTCGCCCACGTCACCGCTGAAGAATTAGGCCAGATTGATGGCTTGAACGACTTCTTCACCGGGCAGAAAACGCTGGCAGAAGTGGACGCAGGTCGCGCTAAAAAGTTGCTTGAAGCGTTCTCGCAAGGTCGGTGGCGTGTGAAGATTTCATCTCAGCCTCACACCATGGAATTACTCGAAGAGCCCGTAAAGACCAGGCGAACTTCATCACCACGACCGGAATTTTCATTCTCTTTTCAGCCGGTGATTGATGCTAAGAACAGAACAGTTGCAGGTTATGATGCACAGCTGTGTGGTGCCAATGCCGAGCCACCAGAGCAAGTTGTCCAGCAACTGGCTCTGGACGAAGTAAGTGAGTTTGATATCGAGGCGCGACGCGTGGCGATTGGTCTGGCGCATCGTTTGGGGCTAACCAGTGATCTGTTTCTGTCTATGGTGAACCAGCCCGGTGGCGAGGCGAGCAATAATCTTAGTTCGACGATTGAGACTGCGCGTCGATGTCACTTTGAGCCTTCAAGGCTGGTTTTGTTGCTGAAGCATGAAATGGCGCTGGCTGATCCGCTTTTGCTGGCTAACTGGCTCACTGATTTCCGTCGTCAGGGTCTTCGAATCTGCATCTGGGACTTTGGGTCGGGCCATGCCGGGCTTGCGCTGCTTGAGCACTACCAGCCCGAGATGATATCACTAGGTAGCTGGCTGATTCGGGGTATCGAAGAAAATGGCGCCAGGCAAGCCATTATAAGAGGATTGATGCGAACTTGTGGCGACCTCGGTATTGATGTTCTGGCCAGGGGCGTAAAAACCGTGGAAGAGTTTTCCTGGTTGATGGACGAAGGGATCGATTTGTATCAGGGTGACTTATTTGCCAAAACCGGCTTTGAGTCACTTCCACGGCCCTTGCTTCCCATGCGGGAGCCTGTGTCTTAATCATGATGAATTATACGTTCGCGTTCCAACCCATCGTTGATGTTTCCCAAAACCGGATAATTGCTTATGAAGCGCTGGTTCGCGGGGCAAACAATGAGTCTGCCTATTCGGTTCTCAGTCAATTCAGCGGCGACGATCTGTTGCGCTTTGATAGCGAAGCAAGACTGCAGGCAGTGTCACTTGCGATCAAACTTGGTCTGGATTGCCGCCTTAGTTTAAATCTGTTGCCAGCCAGCCTTGAGCTTAACCCTCGAATCCTTGATGAAACTCTGGCTTTTGCTGAGGACTCCGGCATGGTTCCGGATACGCTGATAATAGAAATCAGTGAAACCGAGATAATTGCTCAACCGGAAATGTTTGCGTCTCGTATATCGTCGATTCAGGCGGCCGGAGTCAGTTTTTCGTTCGATGATTTTGGTGCCGGTTATTCTGGTTTAAATTTACTGGCAGAGTACCAGCCACACACCATAAAGCTTGATCGTATTATTGTTCAGGACATCAACAGTAAAGGGCCTCGACAGGCGATTGTGCGAGGTGTTCTCGGTACTTGCAGGGATCTGGGTATTGATGTGGTTGCCGAGGGGGTTGAAACGATGGACGAGTATCTATGGCTCAGGGACGAAGGTATCACTCGATTTCAGGGCTATTTGTTTTGTAAGCCGGCGTTTGAAGCTTTACCAGAGGTAGATTACCCGGTTGCCGAACCCGCTTAAAAATAGTTGAGTCGCGTGATGTCAGGGCTAAAGTCCCTGCCTGTTGCCGGCTCTGCCTTAACCCCTGTTGTTTCCCGAATAACATTGCTTTCGCGATAGTTACTGAATAATCCCGGTGAGTGAAATTTACGGGGCAAACCTGTTTTATAAACAATCGTTTTTTGCGGGTGACTATGAAGCAGTAGCATCTACAAAAAACGATTTAAGTAAGAAAGAATAGCTGGATAGCAGGGTTAAAAAACAGACCCTGCAATCCCTGCAATCTTCATAGCCGATTAGGTCTGCACTGCGGCTCAAGCAAATTGACTGTAGGTAATTCGCCGTTAGATCAGGCGTACCACTCCAACTTCGCGGCTCTGTCTGATTTCAGGTGCATGGTGAGTACCAGCACCGTTTTTAAAATGCAGCGCGAAACGTAGCTTCCCCTTTCCATAATCGCCTGACTGGAATTGAATAGCCAAATCCATTAATCGGGGCAATCTCAACAAATACTTGCGAAAGAGTGCAAATGTACGGAATATAGGTAGTGCGGGGCGATGGCTTCAGGCCGCCTGGCACAACTGGAGGAAAAATGACTATGCGAATGCTCACTCGGAAAATTGCGGTGCTTGCGCTTGGCGCGGGTATTGTCCCTGGTATGGCGGCTACGGCGTCGGCCGCTGACATGCTTGATAAAATTGGTGCCCCGGAGGGGCAGGTCAGTATTGTTGCCTGGCCTGGCTATATCGAACGTGGGGAAACCGATAAAGCGTTTGACTGGGTCACCGGCTTCGAAAAAAGCAGTGGCTGTAAAGTAAATGTGAAGACGGCTAATACCTCTGATGAGATGGTTGCATTGATGAATGAAGGAGGCTTCGATCTGGTCACGGCCTCAGGTGATGCGTCGTTAAGACTGATTGCAGGGAAACGCGTTCAAGCTGTTAACGTTGATCTGATTCCCGCCTGGGGCACGGTAGACAAGCGTTTACAAGATGCACCGTGGCATACCGTCGATGGTGTTCACTATGGAACGCCGTATATGTGGGGACCGAATGTACTGATGTACAGCACGGAAGTATTCAAAGAGCCACCAACCAGTTGGGATATCGTCTTTCGCGAGATGAATCTGCCGGATGGAAAATCTAATGCTGGTCGGGTGCAGGCATACGATGGTCCCATCCATGTTGCTGATGCGGCAAATTTTCTAATGACGCACAATCCTGAACTGGGCATTGTCAGCCCGTATGAGCTCAACGCAGATCAATACGCCGCTGCTCTGGATTTATTGCGCGGGCAGCGAAAAATTGTTTCGCGTTACTGGCATGATGCGTTTATTCAAATGGATGACTTCAAAAACGAAGGCGTCGTAGCTTCCGGAAGCTGGCCGTTTCAGGTTAATATCCTGCAGGGCGGTGATGCTAAAGTCGCGTCCACCATCCCGGTCGAAGGCGCGACAGGTTGGGCTGATACCACCATGATGCACGTCGATGCAGATAACCCCAACTGTGCGTATTTATGGATGGAACATACCTTGTCATCCAATCTTCAAAGTGACCTTTCTGTGTGGTTCGGTGCTAACCCCAGTGTGCCTGATGCATGTACTGATGGTCGCGGTATGCAGACTGCAGAAGGCTGTACCAAAAACGGTCTGGATGATTTTGAAAAGATAAAATTCTGGACAACGCCGGTATCGAAGTGTGATAGCCAGACTGAATGTGTGCCTTATTATCGATGGGTCTCTGATTATATCGGGGTAATCGGCGGTCGATAGGTAATCGGTTGTGGCACTGTGGAATACTTTTGGCAACATGGCCTGTGATGCGTTGCCGGGTATTAAAAGAACACTGATGCCTATCCACTGTAAAGCTAATGGCTGGCCTGAATGACAGCAGCTGTTAGCCTTCATGGTGTGTCGCGTTATTTTGGCGATATCCGTGCAGTCGATAATGTCAGTATCGATATCGCAGAAGGAGAGTTTTTCACGATGCTGGGGCCGTCTGGTTCTGGCAAAACAACCTGCCTGCGATTAATTGCCGGTTTCGAAATTCCGGATGCCGGTTCAATAGAGATCATGGGCGCAAACGTCAATCTGATTCCGCCTTACAGAAGACTCGTTAACACTGTATTTCAGGACTATGCGCTGTTTCCGCATCTTTCAGTGATTGAAAATGTCGCTTATTCTCTAAAGATTAAAAAGGTAGGTAAGCAGCAGCGTCAGGCGGAGGCCCGGAAGCTGCTTGAGCTTGTTCAGTTGCCAGACCACAGTCGTCGCAAACCACACGAATTGTCCGGTGGTCAGCGGCAGCGTGTAGCACTGGCGCGCGCCCTTATTAATAAACCCAAAGTGCTACTGCTTGATGAGCCGCTGGGCGCACTTGATTTAAAGCTGCGTGAAGAAATGCAAGAGGAGTTAAAAACCTTGCAGAGAAGCCTGGGTATTACATTTATCTTTGTCACTCATGATCAAAATGAAGCCCTGTCTCTGGCAGATCGCGTCGCCGTGTTTAATGAAGGGCGAATTGCACAAGTCGGTACACCTGAGTCTGTTTACAGGCAACCGGCTACTCCGTTTGTTGCAGATTTTGTGGGTTCCTCTAACGTGTTGTCGCCAGAATCTCTGCGGCAGCTATTGCCAGATATTCAAAACAGCACCAGCCCGCAGCGCTGGGCGAGCTTGCGGCCCGAGGACATTCGACTCGTGGATAGTGGTGGTCACCACTGTACGGTATTCGCGAAAAGCTATATGGGGGGCACCACCCGGCTGTCACTGCAGCTTAATGGTTTATTGCTAACCAGCATTCAACCTTCTGGTGCCCGACTACCACAAGTCGGGGATGCAATTCAGGTGGAATGGCAGGCCAGTGATCTTCACATGATGGAGTCCGGGTGAGTCAGTCAGACTCTGTGGCAAGTGCTTCTGGCAGTGGATTAGCCGGTGCAGCTTCTGACTTGCTATGGCGCAAACCCAATTCACTGTTATTGTTGCTGCTTATACCGCCTTTGCTGTGGCTGGGTATTATTTATCTGGGGTCCTTGTTTTCACTACTGGCGCAAAGCTTTTTTTCGATTGATGAATTCAGCGGCATGATTCAATACGAATTAACCCTGAAAACCTATGGCGAACTACTTCGCCCTGCCAACCTTGATATTCTGTTGCGAACAACCTTGATGGCAACCGCAGTGACCTTAGCTGCAGCGGTGATCGCATTTCCTGTTGCCTACTATGCCGCCCGATATGCACATGGTAAATGGAAAGCCTTTTTCTACTTGGCCGTTATGCTTCCGCTGTGGTCCAGCTATCTGGTGAAGGTCTACGCATGGAAACTCATCCTGGCTAAAGAAGGCATATTGAACTGGTTTTTCGCCAAACTGCACCTGACATGGTTGCTGGATGCCTGGTTGTCGATACCCGTCATCGGGGGTAACTCACTGTCTGTTAGCTACAGTGGTACCTTTCTGGTGTTTTTGTATGTGTGGTTGCCCTTTATGATTTTACCTGTGCAGGCTGCACTTGAGCGAGTACCGAAAAGCGTACTTGAAGCTTCATCAGATTTGGGGGCATCACCGGCCATGACCTTGCGTCAGGTCATCCTGCCATTGGCGCTGCCGGGTATTGTGGCCGGGTCGATTTTTACCTTTTCGCTTACGCTGGGTGATTACATCATTCCGCAGATCATAGGCTCTTCGCGTTTGTTTATCGGGCAGGCTGTCTACGCACATCAAGGGCTGGCGGGTAACATTCCGCTGGCTGCTGCGTTTACGGTGATACCGGTGTTAGTGATGATTGTTTATCTATCGCTGGCAAAGCGTGCCGGAGCATTCGATGCGCTCTAGATCATCACCGCGGGCTTTGAAAGTTGCTGCTGCAATAGTATTGTTGTTTCTGCACCTGCCAATTCTGTTGATATTTGTTTATGCATTCACTACAGAAGAAAAAACTTATCAATGGCCACCACCGGGTTTGACACTTAAGTGGTTTGAAGTCACGTGGAACCGGCCTGATGTCTGGGAGGCACTGCAGTTGTCGGTAACAGTCGCCTCAATAGCCACCGTTATAGCGATGGTTCTTGGTACTTGTGCGGCGGCGGCTGTCGCACGTAGTCGCTTCTTTGGTCGGGAAGCGATATCGCTGCTGGTTATTTTACCAATAGCGTTGCCCGGAATTATCACGGGCATAGCGTTGCGGTCTGCGTTTAACCTGGCCGATATCCCTTTTTCCATGTGGACAATAATTCTGGGGCACGCCACCTTCTGTGTCGTTGTGGTGTACAACAATGCAGTTGCACGTTTCCGTCGCTTGTCGGGCTCTATGATTGAAGCGTCGATGGACCTGGGCGCCAACAGTTTTCAAACCTTCCGGTACGTTGTGCTGCCAAATATCGGCACAGCACTTCTCGCCGGCGGGCTATTGGCTTTTGCATTGTCTTTTGATGAAGTTATTGTTACTACTTTTACCGCCGGACAGCAGGCGACATTACCCATCTGGATGCTGGAAGAATTAGTCAGGCCCCGTCAGCGGCCGGTGACTAATGTAGTGGCGATGGTAGTGGTGCTGGTTACCTTTCTGCCAATACTGGCTGCCTACTATCTTACGCGGGATAAAAATTAAAGATCGTTAGTTAAAAATTGTAACTACCTGCACAAAAAGGGGGTTGGATTTCAGGCGGGAATCCTGGGCAGTTTTAAGGGGAAAACGCAGTCACACATAACCGGATCATGATCATGTATGACTGCCAGGTACTGCCATGTTGAAACTACAGGCAGGTTAGATGGATACTGATTCTGCTTTTGCTTTTTCCCGTTGCGGGACACTGGTAGCCGGTATCGGTTTAGTACAAACCACCCATAGGTAGCCTGTGACAAATTCACGAACCCATGGGACATTCAAAAATATTTTTGTCCATGCCGCATATTTAGAGCCAAAAGGCTGGGGATGCATTGTGAAATCCAGGTCGCTGTCCTCGAATGCACGCTCAAAATCTTTAACAAGATATTTATTGAGGTAGTCACCGGGAATCTCAACGTGGTCGTATTTTCCTTTTTTCAGCTCGCCGTTTTCATCGAAATCATGAAGGGTAGGGGTGTACCAGTCTGACTGGTAAACTCTGCGGCAAGCGCGAAGCATTGTTCGTTCAGAGAATACTACGTGTGCCCAGGGAACCGGCATGGTGGACCACAGGTGTGGAGCGAATGGGTGCTTCCATCCCCATGTGCCAATCTGAATTTGTCCGCCTGGCTTTAGCACCCGGTGTATTTCCTGCAGCATTGGAGCAGGCTTTGAAACATGCTCGAACACATCAAAACAAAGAATCGTGTCAATGCTGTTGTCTGGCAGTGGAATTCTTTCGACAGTCCCCAGGTGGAATTCGATACGATCTTGAGTGCGCTCCGCTTGTGCAACGGCTATTGCTTCTTTATCGATATCGACCCCTATGACCTGCCTGGCGCCGTAGTCAAGGTAGCCTGCGCTTATCGCACCGTCGTAACAACCCAGGTCCAAAACAATTTTGTCTTTGATCTGAACGCCGAAACGCTCTGATGCGTCTGTTACCTGTTTTGCCAGAGTGAGACGGTATTCGGCATAAGTGTCTTCGGTTTCCAGCGCCGACTTCATTTCCTCTGAGTGCGCTACCTCATTTGAAGATAATTTCTTAGCGAGGTTGTAGAGAATGATTTCGCCTAATTTCATATTGTCCCCGATCTACTTACTTAGAGCCCCTGAGTGTGTTAACCAAAAAGGGCTGCAATTTACTAGCTATTTGACGGAAAATAGTCCCGAAAAGGAAAATAGTCCGTTCGACTAAACACAATACCATAGGGGAGTTCGTATTTGTTGTGAACTACGCGGCACGCCTGTGCGCCTATGTTGAAACAAATCCCGCACACCGCAGATGTGGGGCCGATATTGCTCAAAGAAGGACAGGTCTCGCCCTGATTGCATTGTCCGTAGTAATACTGACTTGCCGTGCCGTGCCACCCTGTCAATGCGTTGCCATCACAACTGGTGTTACCAGCCGAGTCGCGGCTAATTGTTGCTATGAATCACATCAGTAGTTGCGGTGTTTACGCAAGCCTGGTACGGAGTGTGTTTTCGGTATTGGTGATTCCGCTTGCTGTCGGGCATGGTGGTTTTTGTTAATGCTTCCTCCAACCGGGCTGGAGCCTCTTTACCAGATACTGGTGGGAACCTGTAGGGTCAGTAATTTTGACTGAGGTAGTAAAATGACGGGTGTCGTTGAACCGCTAATCTTCTTACCCTTGCCTTGCAATTTTAAAGGGCTGTCAGAGTAGCGGGTTTTTGCCGGTTTCAATCTGATAGGTGAGGTTCGGCAAACGCCAGAAAGGCATTGTCTTCTGATTCCTGTTTATAATCTTTAATTAAAAGCGGCAGTGCTACACTCCGTATGAACGTCAAGTAGATACAGAATGAATCAATTTAAAAGTGCCTCTACGGCAGCGCAGCCCTGTGCGGAGTCTGTTATTTCCTTTGACAATGTAGGTAAGCGATATGGTTCGCTGCAAGTCTTGTCGTCTCTGTCTTTGCAAGTGTACCGTGGTGAAGTGTACGGGTTTCTTGGCAGAAACGGTGCCGGCAAGTCAACCGCCATCAAAATGATGATGGGTATCACCAGCCTCAGCAGTGGATCAATTGAGCTGTTTGGTCAGCCGGTGACAAACAATGTGGTGAAAACCCGCCAGCGTATTGGTTATGTAGCGCAGGAACAGCATTTCTACCAGTGGATGTCCCCCAAACAACTCGGTAAGTTTGTTCGTGGTATGTACCCGCGCTGGAATCAGTCACGCTATGAACAACTGACCGATCTGTTCGAACTGCCATTCAAACGCAAGATTGGTCATTTCTCAGGCGGCATGAAAGCGAAGCTGGCACTGTGTATGGCAGTGGCGACCAGCCCCGAATGTTTAATCCTTGATGAGCCGACGGCTGGTATGGATCCAGTCGCACGGCGTGAATTTCTTGATCTGGTTAGCAAGGAGGCACGCCGCACTGATGCAACGGTATTTTTCTCAACTCATCTGATTGACGATATTGAAGCGATAGCAGATCGCATTGGTATTATCGAATCTGGTAAAACCGTTTATGAAGGGGGGCTTGATCTTTTATCAAGACATATCGCCACCTATTCAATTGACGAATCCTATTATCAACACAACTCAACGCCTGGTGAATTTGTGCACCGGGGGGCGTGGTTGCTGCAGCAGGGTTCAAGGCACGGACGGTATTACCAGGTTTTTGAGTTTGCTACCGGTGCGCCGCAGTCACCACCGCTTGATTACGGGTGGCAGGAAGACCCCATGACCCTGGAAGACGTTTTTGTCGCAGTCGTCGCGAAGGCATCTTAGGCGTATGGGTGGGTTAAGTGTGTTGTTAAAAGACTGTAGAGAACACGGTCTTGCGTTGTTTGGCCTTGCTACCGGCCTGGTCGTGGTGGTAATGCTGTCTATTGCACGGCAACGGGCAGGTGAGTTCAACTTAAGCAGCTTTGAGGTCGTTCGTTTCGCGCTGATTACGGTGATCCCTCTAATAACGTTTATCCTGGGTAACCGGTTGATTGTTCGTGAATATACCGGCGGTACTCGCTTGTTTGTCGAAAGTCTGCCACTAAATGTTGCTACCCCGTTGATCGTGAAGTTCCTGATTGGGTGGCTCTACTTGTTAATTCTGGGCGCTTTGCTAATTGGCCTTGCGGTTGTGCTTGCTGGTGCGGCTGAGTTTATAGATGTTCGATATGTGTTGTTATTGTTACTTAAAACCTCAGCGATAATCACGCTGTACTGGGGGCTTGTTTTTTTTGCAAGCCTTACCGGCAAACTTCGACTGCTGATCTATCTGATTATTGGCCTTGCATTGATGACAGTCATTAATCTTCCCGCCTTCGATGCCGACCGGCTTGGCCCGATGGCACTAATGAATCGTCAGTTGTTTGTATTCGAGGGCAGTATTATTCCATGGCGTGATCTTTTAGAGACGTTTGGTATTGCGCTGGCATTTGTCCTCGGTGGGTTTTTTCTGGCACTGATCAATGAAGGGTCAGTCGTCGAGCAACTCGGCAAACCGCTTAGTAAGCGAAACTTTGTGGCTATTATCTTATTAGGGCTTGGCGTGTTGGGTGTTTATTCGAATCTGCAGGAAAAATGGAGTAAGAGCGTTTACGAATTCACTGGCGAGCAGGTATTGCATAACGAAATTCCACTGATTGAAATTTCTTATCTCGATGAAAAATATCGTGATAGAGCTGACAGGATCAAGACTGACCTGATTCAGATGCTCAGCAAGTTCCAGGCGGACACCGGGTTGGCCACATTGCCCAAAATACAAGTTGCTCTTAACGAAGACCTGGAACGCACCGAGTTTTATCCTGAATATGCGGATGGCGTGTTGGTTACTGCTAATTTCACTGATTATGTCGACTACGAATACGACATGATTAATACGGTGGCGCTACATCACTTGTTGCTGATATTAACCAACAGTCGGTGGGATTATGAAACCAGACACTGGCTGCTGGATGGTCTTGCACGTTGGTGGGCCGAGGGTGCAGCTGATGCGGCGGCAAGCCCCAACAACCCCGAACTAATAGCCAGAGCAGTTCTGGCGAACCGCAGAATCACACCAGTTGCCGGTTCGCTGTTGCCATGGCAAACCATCACAGATAAATACGGGTTTGAGGCCGCCGGTGCACTGGCGTATACCGCCTTGCTATATCTTGCAGAGCAGCAGGGACCTGATGCAGTGATAAAACTTGCCTCAGATTATATTCGTGAAAATCCGGGTACATCATCGCTTGAGTCATTAAAGCGCCTGTTCAATTCTGATGTTGATCGTTTTGAAGCAATAACCGGTCTGTCGTTCAGTGAATTTTCTGATGGCTGGCTCAACTGGCTTAGTGACCGTCAGAAACAGCCGGCTGTAAGTGCACTGCTTGGTGCTGTACCCGATATTTCCGCTGATGTGCGCGGAGTGGTCGATGGCCAGGGCATTTACTGGCTTGAAGCAAGCTATAGCGCATTGCCTGATTACGTTGAAGGCGTTCAAGGAATGTGTGTATTGCGACACCAGCCTGCCAGTGCCTATGATGTTGAAACCGAACCCAGTGCCAGAGAACGAGACCGTCAACCTTGTACTGTCGGCGAAACAGCGCATCGCGTTGAATCGCGTTACAGCGCAGGCGACAGAGCCTATGTCGCCCTTGAGTTCGAAAGTGAACAATTCTCCAGGCCGATCCTTTTGTGGACGGGCAGGGTGCATCTGCGATGAGTCGATTAATACTTTGCCAGCTCAAGCAACTGCTGCCATTTGTGCTGCTGTGGTTTGCACTTAGCGGTATCTTTATCGGGCTGGAGTTGGCCACCAGTCGCATAGATGAAATGACCTACCTCGACTGGTGCGGCGAGTACTGTAACGTCGGGTCAGACGCGAACCTGGTGCTGCTGACGGTGCTGTTGTACATGATCGCATCCTATAGCTTGTTCCCGCGTGAATTCGATGAGCAGACTATTGATTTTGTACGCAGCTTACCGGTCGGCCGGGGGCAGATCTTTCTGGCCAAGGTTTTTGCGGCGATGTTGCTGCTGTGTCTGTTGAATGTTTCAGATACGATTCTTCTATCTGCTTTAACCATCTTTAATACGCAGACACTGACCGGGACCAAGTACTGGATTAACGATGGTCTGTTTCTGATTCGTGATTGCTTGTTCGTTTTTGTGATTGTGGCGCATGGTGTATTTATTTCGTGGTTTAGAACTCTGGGGCTGGTGCTTTACTGCGCCTACCTGATCGGACTGATCTGGCTTGAGCAATCGCTAGGCTATTCGGGCCCTTACAGCCTTTTCCGGTTTTTCAACAATGAATATGACGGACAACGAATTTTAATAGACTGGTCTGTTATCGGTGTGCAAATTCTGGCTGCCGTCATCCTGTTGGTCGCAGGGTACCTGTTATGGACACGCACTGATTCAAAACCCAGAGCCCCCGGTGCTGGCAGAGTCGCCCGCGCTATGCCAACGATACTGTCTATCATGGCATTCTTCGCGGTGGCCATCACATTGGTTGTATTGATGGTGCAGGCCGGGACAGATCGAAAGCGCGACAACATTCAACGCGTTAAAACTGATCACTATCAATTCGCCTTTCGACTAAAAGATAAACAGCGTTTGACCGAACTGCAGCAGTTTTCTGACAACGACTACCAGGCCCTGGCGGAGCTATTGAATGTGCAGAATAAGCCGCTTATTCAGGCGGATATGACATCGGATAACCAGCACGCCGTCGGCCTTGCGTCCTATAAAAGAATTCGTATGGTGTTGTCTGGCAGTAAATCTGTCGACCCGGAGTACCGTCGCATACTGAGCCATGAAACTGCACATGTCTTCCAGTCGATTGAATCAAATGGCAAGCTTGCAAAAGCGGGTAACAGTGTCGGGTTCTTCATTGAGGGGATGGCACAGCATACTTCATTCACGCTTGTGCCAGACCCGCCCACACGGGACACTAACTGGGCAGTTTCTTCTGTCTCCTGGAAACGCCATAACATCACATTCAGTGAGTTGGCTAATCGTGCTTTTTTTGAAGGGCTCTATGATCCTGAGCTGTTATATGGCATTGGAGATATCTGGGTTGATGCCATGGTAAGGCAATGCGGTATGGATTCATTGGGTGACTTTCTGCGCTCGTCTGCAAGGGAGGATGCTCCGCCCGATCTTGCCGGTGTAGCCTATTGGCGCCATCATCTGCAATACATCGGCTGTGAGCTGCAACAGGTTAACCATCAGTGGCGACAACTGATGCAGCAAACTATTGAGGCCCGTAGTGACGGTGCGTTTCCAAACTTCAGCAATGTGGTGATCAAAAAAACAGACAGTACCATTGTCATCAGTGCAGATGTCACACCAGACGCAACGGGCCTGATGCCTGATCAATACTATCTTCGAGTAAAAGGGGAGGCAAAGCTTGCCAATGCCATTAGCCCTATCCGACCAGGTGTGCAAACACAGAGTGACCCGGTGGTCAAAATTGAATTTACTGTGCCGCTGCGTGAAATAGAAGGCCGGCGATTTCACTATCAATTAGGATACGTGCCTTATCCGGATTCGCGTTATTACTTTGAGAAATGGCGTAGTGGTTCGGTCTCGAGTGCTGAAAATTAGGCGGCCAGTGCCTATGACAAAACGATGATGGCTTCGTGTTCGACGGCGCACACCGGGGTTCCGTCGACAGCAAAGCGAATGTCTACCAGGGCTCTGACACCGGCGCGAGAGTCGAACCTGTCGATTAGTGTCGACTCAACGGTAACTGTCTCGCCCAGCCGCGCAAGGCTCTGGTGATAAATCTTGCTACGCACATGAATCCACGGACCGGTGACCAGGTTCTGAATAAAAACCTCGTTGGCAATATTGACCCAGGTAACGGGCGGTACAATACGATTTTCGTTGTAGATGGTGTGGTCATCGCCAGCCCGTAAGCCGTAGTCAACGTGCGACTCATTGAGTTCGATACTAAGCGGCGTAAGTGATTCGCCTTCGCGTGCAGCGGGTGCAGCGATGTTTTGCCACAACGCGAGAGTCGCTCGCTCATCACCTGATACCTCTGCTGTAATGATGGGGCCGTCGTGATGGTCGGCGGTGCCGACTGTGCAGTCGACAGTGTCCCTGTCAAATACCGGTTGCCGCAGGCGTAGCTCACCACCGCCTCCGGTGAGCCAATCGATGCCCCAGGCGCTGACAACAGGGTGTGTCATATAGGCGTATACCGTTATGCCGGCTACTAAAGCCCGTTGGAATCCGGCTGCCCGTGCGCCGTCGTCGGTATGGATAGGGTTGTCGGCGTGATCCTTCAGGTTCACCGCAGTCGTCGACCAGGTTTGGAGATCCGTCATAGCGTGTGCCTTGTGTTGAACATGGTCAATTGTGTTATTAAAGTATCCCCGTGCAGCTGGAAATTCATCAGCAACAGCCGGTGACGAAAAAGCGATTGCACAGGGGAGGGCTGGTGAGCAGGAGAAAGAAGATTCAGAAGTATCCGGCTGGCTTGTTTAGCTTTGATCCGTCTGTCTACCCCTCTTGAATGCTAATTGCACACGCTGTAATTACGGTTCATCCGGCGCTGCTTTAGGGGGCTCGGTGGGTTCCAGTAGTTGGTGCGCTGCCGCCGACGCTGCTTTTTCAGTAGCCTCGTCTAATGGCTGTGAGCTTAGTACTTCAACTTTGACGTTACGCTCTGCGAAAACGATACCGTTCGCATCAAAAGCGTCGCGAACTTTCTGGTAGGCATCGCGACGTACCAGCCATTGCTCACCGGGCTTGGCCATAAACTTAACGCCGACTACCATATTAAATTCTTCCATGCGTCGTACGCCCTGCGACTTCAGTGGCTGTATGATGCTGTGGCCGTAATCGGGGTTTTTCTGCAGTTCCACACCAATGTTTTTCACCAGCTTCTTAACCAGTTTCAGATCGGTATCGAACGGCACCCGAAACTCCAGTTTCATAATGACCCAATCACGGCTGTAGTTGGTCAGCGCCTTGAGTTCACCAAACGGGATAGTATGAATGGCCCCGCGGTGATGGCGTATGCGCAGTGAGCGGATAGACATATGTTCAACGGTACCCATTAAGCTGTCGACTTCAATGTACTCGCCAATTCGGAAAGCATCGTCGATCAGAAAAAATATACCGGACACTACATCGCGCACAAGGGCCTGTGCACCAAAGCCGACAGCCACCCCGATCACGCCCGCACCCGCCAGTAACGGGCCGATATTAACGCCAAAGGCTGACAGAACGCTCATTAGTATCATCACAAGCAGCGTAGTCATCAGCATGGTGCGCAACAGCGGTAGCAGGGTCGCCATGCGTGCTTCGGGTCCTGGAGCCTGACCATCAACTGGCGGCACGTAGTCAGCAAGGCGGCGATCAATGGATGACTTTGCCCACACCCAGATGATATCTGCAATGAGTAGTACAAAGACCACATCCAGAACCACTTTAAACAGCCTCCCAAGCGGTGTTGGTGATGAAGACAGTGCAAAAATATTAATATCCCAGGACACAGCCAGAGTGATGAACGCAGAGATAACCAGACAAAATCGAACCAGTCTGCGGGTAATCGGCCGGTATACCTCATACGTTTTTACGGTGTAGTCGTGTACGTCGGTATATTCGGGTTCATCTATGTTGTCAGCAGATGGTTCTTCAGGGGTTATTGGGTCAGTTGTAACGGCTTCACCAGTTTCGCTTTCTTCGGTGCTGGTCAGTGCGGGTTGCGTTGCAGTTGCAGGATACTCACCATGTAGCTGATCTATTTTTTCCGCCTGATCAAACAGGTTATCTACCCAGTTACGGAACAGCTGCATGACTGGTATCAATAGTCCGAAAATTGCCGCTGTCCACATCAGGCGCGGTGTATCGATGAGCCATAGCGCAAATACAACCACGCAGAGAACACCCAGATAAATAGGCCAAAGCGCGGCAGTTTTTCTGAGAGCGGGTTTTGTATTGTCGATAAACTGTTTCCGAATGGCTGATATAGCCAACAGCACGGTAAGCAGCCACAGCAGATTGACAATGGTATCAACGGCCAGTCCGGTTGCCGGTGGTACATTGCTTGAAGACATTGACGAGATCTTTCTGAATACATCAGATACAGCAAAACTGGCTGTCCCCACAAAGGCGACGATAGTTATCCACTTCTGTATTGAACGTGACTGTTGATTGCTGAACGGTACGAGCCGCAGATCTTTGACTCGTGGCGATAAGAAAAATCGGGATACCGTAGAGACTACTCGCACCACCAGCACGATGATTAATATATTTAAAACAATGTCGTCAACGACCGGCGGCCAATCGAAGCTAACGAATGCACCAATGCTCCCTATAGCGAAGGCAGTGAGACCCCCCAGTGTAATCAACGCCCTGTAAAACGCTGTTGACAGTCTTTGCCGCAAGGTGTCTGGTTTTTTTAATTCCAGGTCAAGCAGCCGAAAATGGGTGTGCTGTGTATACAGCCATTCGATGGCGGCACCGATAAACAGAAAGATCACAATGAAGGTAATGACCCGTAGCGATTTCGAATCGGATATCTGTGAGCGCCATGCGGCTGCAGCGATTCCGGGTGCATCCGGTGCAGTGACCAGGGCATGATTGATTTCTGCTATGCGTGTGCGTATGTGGTCGATCAGTTCGACTATGTTGCCGCCAAAAGATGCTGTATCGATATCGCCGTTAGCAGTGGTGTCGGTAGGTGCCTGTTGCAGCCATTGCTGGATATCCGGGTCAGTAAGCAGACGCCTGAACTGTTGTATATTGTCATCAGTGGCGGTGTTGCCGTTGATCACAGGCGAATCAGCAACTTCCTGCGCCTGGGCGGGTACCAGACTCCCGATCACTACACTGAAGCTCAGAATTAAAAACGCCAGTGTGTGCCCGATAGTCCGAGGTAAATGTCGACTATTCATATCACGGGTTCTCCGTGACAGGGGCGGGTGTAACTGTGTCGGTGGTGTTGAGTTCCTTATAGAGTTCATGTGGTTGAATATTAGGTGGCAGCAGGCGCTCTATAGAGATTACACCGGCGCCGGGTGTTAACTGACAGGCAAGGCGGACATCACTTTCACTGCCTGTGCGAGCCAGCGTTTCGCGTTCTATGTCTGTCGGGGGGGCAAGATCGATACTGCTGTTAATTATCCGAACCCGGCAGGTACCGCATCGTCCTCTGCCGCGACACAAATTGGCGTGCGGGATATCATTCAGATTGGCAATCTCAAGGAGGTTTAACCCTGCTGGCCGTTTAAGCACCTCACCGTTGGCGTAGTGGACTTCAACCATCTGTCCTGTGTTTCGGACTCTGATTGCCCGTGCAGCCAGCACAATAATCAATAATGCGATATATCCGATGATAAAACGCCATTTGACCATGTCAATGAATGCGCGGGTTTCCTTTATTTTTACAGGATCAGTTTCGCGTGGCGGCCCGGGTTTCTGTTTCGCTGGCTGTGTGTTGGATGATTGATCAGTCGAGTAATCCTGGCTGTAGCTTTGGCCATAACCGTTATCGGCTGGTGCGTCAGCCTGGCTGCCGGATTGTCCGTATGATCCATAGCCGCTGCTCTTTTTCTGCTTTGGCTGATTGTATGAATCATTGTATGAATCACTGTATGAATCACTATACGAATCACTATACGAATCACTATACGAATCACTATATGGGTCACTGGCCGAACTACTTTTTTTCGACCCGTAGTAATCTCCAGATTCACTGCGGTCAGACTGACCATTCGACTTTAGACTGTTGTTGGGATTAATAGCCGCATTATAGCTCCGACCAGCATCTTCGCCGTGTTCAAACATGGCTCGCTTTCCACCATCGACGAACGCCAGTAACGACAGCACCGGGATCGCCACAGCCAGTAGATGTGCGTACGAGGAAACCCTGGGCCACCATGATTTTAGCCCAAGCCAGGTGAACAGTCCGATGCAGCCATGAATCCAGATAACCAGTACCAGCAGCACTTGCCGCAATCCACTGAGTGGTTCGATGACCCAGTAAAAATTGAACATATCAAAATAACTGGCGCTGATCCCCAGCAGGCGATGATTGGCTATCAGTACCCAGGAATGCGGAATCAGTAGCACTGGAATCAACAGGGCGCTGACAAGCTGTACGGTATCGTGGGCGGTCATTCGCAAAGTGTTGCGTTTGTAGAGTGCCTGTATACCCAGCATCATATGCAGTACCGCAGAGGCAATTAGCACGTTGCCGCCCACCGGGTTCGAAAATGGAAAGAGCAACACAGGACGAAGCTGGTCGGCCAGTGGCAGAGAAAAAAAACCAATGGCGAGATTCACCAGATGGACCGTTACAAAGACAAACAGTATGAGTCCTGAGATAATCTTAAGTCGTCTTGCCACACTGTTTCCCTGCATTGATTTTTAGGCGAATTATGCGCTCGGAGAATGGGTTTACCAATGGTCCATACGGTAATTATCGCTGAAATGCATGTTAGGCGGCACCATTACTATGCCCCTGAGAAGTTCAAGGTCCATTGTGGGCGTCACGCCGAAACTGCCTTCCATCTGTTGCTCAGAACATACTGATCTGGATAAATGCAGAATGAACCCTATTTTATAGTAGTGATTACCGGGTATGCACCGGGGATAGCAAGAACGACGAGCGCTTGTAGAGCCAGGGTGTTGAACGGTGTATGACCTAGACCGCTGGCGGTCGCTGGCGGTCATAGGGTTTTCGGGGTTCCTGCTTCACCAGAGAGCGTGGCAATCCGGCCTTGCCCCGTCTTAATGGACAAACGGAAATAGCGGGCAACCAGCCGCTTTTGACGCGGCAGAAACAATAAATGCTATAAACCCTTGACCTTCCCGCCACTGGAGACCTTATTTTCAGCGATGACAAGTTTCAATAGTTTGATCCATCAGCGACAGGATGCAGTAAAATGTCTAAAACCATAGATGCTAAAACGGCCACGTTATATCGCATGGTGATGGCCGATCACATGTGCCCCCACGGTCTGAAATCCAAAGACCTGCTGGAACGTCAGGGCTTCGATGTGGATGATCGCCATCTTGCCAGTCGTGAAGAAATTGATGCATTCAAAGCACAGCATGGTGTAGAGACTACGCCGCAAACATTTATCGAAGGCAACCGGATCGGCGGGTTCGATGATCTCAGTGCATTTTTTGGTAAGGTTGCCAGGGTCGGGACCGGCACCACCTATCGGCCCGTGATTGCTTTGTTTTCGATTGCTGCTCTTATGGCGGTTGCTGTGACCTGGCTTACGCTGGGGACTGTTTTTGCGGGACGGACGGTGGAATGGTTTATTTCTATCTCTATGGTACTTCTGGGCTTGCAAAAGCTTCAGGATGTAGAACGGTTTGCCACGATGTTTCTAAACTATGACCTACTGGCGCAACGCTGGGTTCGTTATGGTTTTATTTATCCATTCGTCGAGACCGGAGCGGGTCTGTTAATGATGGCAGGTGTTTTAACCTGGTTGTCGGCACCGGCGGCATTGTTTGTGGCGACCATTGGCGCATTCAGCGTTTTCAAGGCCGTTTATATAGACAAGCGGGAATTAAAATGCGCTTGTGTTGGCGGGGATAGTAAAGTGCCTCTGGGTTTTGTTTCATTGACCGAGAATCTAATGATGATCGGGATGGCAGTCTGGATGCTTTGGAAGCTGGCACTATAATTATTTCCTCATGCAACAGCGTCTTCTTTCTTGATATACCCTGTTGCCGATAATGAGAAACGGTGTGTTCTTTCAGTGCGGCTAGCACATAAACGCAACGTGGCGTCGGTAATTCAACAGCGCCAATAGCCATAAGAGTAGACTCGCATATCCAAAATTTCTAAATGAGTTGCCCTGCGAACGGGGTGATTCATCGGCCGCTTTCTTGAATTGCGGATTTTCGTAACAAGGTTATCTAATTCCAGGATTTAGGTGACAAATATGGAAATGCGAAGCGCTGTACGAAACACATTAATAGCGTTGGTTTTTGTTCTCCTGGCTGGTGGCTATCTGGTTACTCAGATTCCTGCCGGGCCAACGTTACAGGTTCACGCAGAGGTTGTGTCAAGAACATCGCGTTCAGGCGCCACGGGCAACACAGGTGTGCTTATCTGCGCTTTAGACAATGGGCGGAAGGTCACTGTGGAAATTCCTCCGATAGCGACTGTGCAAACGGGTGATCGGGTGGTACTGAATTCTTACGAACGATATCTTCTAAAGCCCAGGTTCAGTTTTGCAGGTAAACTATTATCGGACAAATAAACAGTTGCCGGGGGGCCGTTTGTACCTGATGAATAAACCCCTGCTGCTGTAGTAACGCGCTTTGTACAAGTAATCCGCGCAGCAGTTCGCAGCTTAACGGGTCATTAGCTTGTTCAAAAAATCGAGAACCTGCGGTACTGTTGTGTCTACAATTTCAGTGATATGTCCGGTTTTATAAAGTACCGCAGCGCCAGCAGTTATCACAATGTACATCACAATAAATCGTTTAAATTTGCTTGCAGGCTTTTTGTAGCTGACTTTTTTGTTGGCAACTCTGCTGTGTGTGATCTTTGTGGCTTCATTGGCACTAACTGCAAAAAACTCTCTGTTATTGTTTACACGCTTTTCAATAAAAAAATCGTGCAGGTAGCGCTCGGCGGCATGCCGGTCAGGCACCTGGCATTGGTATTCAAGTTCAAAAGGATAGGGTACGCCAGTGGTATAGAGTTCCGTTAATCTTTTGGCAGGCGGTTTATAAGTCATGCCAATTTTAATGATACCGGGCATTCCCTTATTTGAAGCAATATAAATGTAGCCTTCAGGCTTATCTCTGGGATTGCGTTTTCGACCAAACATACTTTTGTTACCGTGCGCTGATTATTTATAATGTTATTGATCGGGAAGAGTATGAATGGTGTATACGTTTGTATTTTGATTCTGCAATCGTGTTATCGCTGGTACGTACTTAAGTAGCAGGGTTGGCTAGCCGGTCATTATATTGGATGAAGTAAAATTGCAAATGTAATGCCGAAGTTGATTTTAAAAACGCAGAATATTTACGGCCCGTCGACCCTGCAATATATTTCATTTAGTGTGATAAACATACAATACATCGCGGGCTCGAATTTGTCTTTAATATTGTAAATATAATCAGTCATATCTTGACCGCTATAGTAATTCAATTTCAATAGCATTCACGGTTGCAATAGTAATTGCCTTGCACGAAATGATAGCCATTGCTAGTAAATTGAACCCTTGTTTGAACACTGCTGCTAATTCTACGTAGCGTGTTTGATGTCTAAAAACCGGTACCTGCCAAGTCGTGTTAGTTTGACTGATGAGCTGTTTATTCGATACGTGTTCATTTTCAAGCATTATGTGGTTTATACTGAATAGACATTGCAGTAGCCCACGCGGAACGCAAGTTTTCTGTGGCTGAATTAATCTGAGCGATAAAAGTTAATTTTGGTGTGTAGTGCTGCATGTAATTGATATATAAAAGTATATTCATCCTGGAGAGGAAAACACATGACACGTAAATTTAAACGAATTGCGCCTGCCCTGGCGGCACTTGCTTTGGTGACTAGCCTGGCTCACGCGGATTTTCCAGAGCGTGAAGTGCTGGGTGTAGTGATGTGGGGTGCAGGCGGCGCAACTGATACCGTCGCAAGGGCCATTAACCCTGCCGCTGAAGAAGCACTGGGTAAGCCTATCGTTGTGCTCAATAAATCTGGCGGGGCAGGTGCTATTTCGACCGCTTATGTTAATGCGGCACCTGCGGATGGCTACACTTTTCTCTATGGCGCAGAAAACCCGCAACTTCACCCGGTGATGGGTGTGGCTGATTTAGACTACGGTAGTTTTTACCCGGTTAGTATTCTGGGGCGTGGTATTGCTGTCATTGCCGTAAAGGCAGACTCAAAATATCAGACAATGCAGGAACTAATGGCAGATATAAAAGCCAATCCGGGTAACGTGCTAATGGGCTCAACTGGTCCGGGCGGACTGCCAAGTACAATCGCGGCGATCATTTCGAACTCGGCTGACTTCAATGTTACTGCTATTCCGTTCGACGGCGAAGGGCCGGGCCTGACCGCCATGCTCGGCAATGAAGTGGACTTTATGCCGTCTGGCATTTCAGCCGCAGCAGAACAGATAAAGGCCGGCAAGATGCGAGCGCTTGCGGTGGTGAACACAGAGTCAGTTGACACGTTGCCGGAAGTGCCACCGATTACAGATGCCATTCCTGATATGGCTAAATTTCTGCCATGGGGTCCATTCTATGGGGTGTTCGTCAAGCAGGATGTTCCCGATGATGTGAAGGCTACCCTGGTTGCAGCTTTTGATGATGCTTCAAAGAACGATACGTTTAAAACGCTAATGGCTAACAGAGGAAATATCATCATGGGTATATCCGGAGACGAAGCTGTAGCATTTCTTAAAAAATGGCAACAGGTAACATCATGGGTGCTTCAGGACACCGGCGCTGCAAAAGTGAATCCCGAATCACTGGGTATCATGCGTCCGGAATGATCGGGTATTCGTTGTGAGGCTTGCATAGCCTAATGCCGACTCACAGGCCAGCACAGCAGGGCGAAACGGGATTTGCCCTGCTGTTACTGGTGTTTAGTGTCACTGCTTTCTGGCAGGCTTACGCTATTTCCGGTTTCTCTGGATTGTCTACACCGGGTGTGTTTCCAATGTTAGCGTCGGCAACTATGGTGGTGGCGTCCGTGTTCATTCTGATGCAAAGCATTCAGCGCAAGCAAGGTAGCGACATTCCAGCTGAAGCTGATCAGGGTTTTTTGCAATCTGTCCTGCCAGCCCGTCTGTTGATAATGATGGCGTTTATTACCGCCTATGTAATGGCGATGCCAGCGTTCGGATTTCTTGTGGCATCGGGTGTTTTTTTATTTGTGTCGTTTCACTACTTGTGGCGGAAGTCACTACTTGTGTCAATGTGCATAACGCTTGCATCTTTAGTTTCTGTATACCTGGTTTTTCGCAAGCTCTTTCAAGTTGTTTTACCTAAAGGAACGTTGCTTCAGGGCTGGTTCTGATATGCAAGACATACTGACTCACCTTTCAATTGCATGGACTGATCCCTGGCTGCTGTTTTTAACTGCAATAGGGACACTATCTGGTATCTATGTGGGTGCCATTCCAGGTTTGTCTGTCACCATGGCAACCTCCATCCTGATTTCATTTACCTTCAAGTGGCCTGTGAATGATGCACTAGCGCTGATTGCCGGTGTTTTTATGGGGGGAGTATACGGAGGGTCCAGAACTGCAATTCTTTTAAATATTCCCGGAGCCCCCAGTGCTATCGCAACCGCGATTGAAGGCTACCCGATGGCAAAGAGGGGCGAAGCAGGTGAGGCGATCGGCCTGACAACAGTGATGTCTGTGATTGGCGGCTTCGTTGGTATTCTGGCATTGGCACTGTTTGCACCGGTTATCTCCTCTTTTGCATTGATGTTTAATTCACGTGATTATCTGTTGCTTGGTCTGATCGGTATTTTACTGGTCGGTACATTATCTGGTGAAAGCTTCGCTAAAGGCGCGTTTGCCGGGGCACTGGGAGTGCTAATTGGTATGGTCGGGCTTGACCCGATGACGGCAGAGGGTCGCTTTACTTTTGGCACGGTGTCGATGATGGGGGGCATTCCCTATGTGGCTGCAATGATTGGCTTCTTTGGTGTGTCCGAAGCGCTGGTGCAGCTTCACCAACTTGATGTTAAGGCAGTTAAGCAAAAGGTAGATCGCATAGTGCCAAAGCTTGCTGATGTGAAGCGCCATCTACCGCTCTCGTTGCGTTCATCGGGTATCGGTACGATCATTGGTGCATTACCGGGTACGGGTGGTGATATTGCAGCATTGCTTGCCTATGACCATGCCAAGCGGTCAACCAAAAATCCCGAGGTCCCATTTGGCAGTGGTTGTAAAGAAGGTCTGGTAGCGCCCGAAGCGGCCAATAATGCTGCGGTTGGCGGGGCCTATATCCCGATGCTGACCCTGGGAATACCAGGTGATGCGGTGACAGCCGTTATTATCGGCGCATTGTTCATCCATGGACTGAAACCCGGCCCTTTGTTACTGGTTGAAACCCCGCACCTGTTCTGGTTCATTGTCGGCACACTGATGCTGGCAAATATTTGCTTACTGATATTTGGTTTAACAGGTATTCGTATTTTCTCGAAAATAGTGGAGTGCCCCAAAGCGGTATTGATACCGCTGATCATTGTATTGTCAGCCGTAGGTACCTATGCCATTCAGAATAACCCGGTGCATATTTACTGGATGTTGCTGTTTGGGGTTATTGGTTATTTTATGAAAACGTATGGCTTTCAGGTCGGCCCTGTGATCCTGGGTGTGATCCTTGGCCCAATGATGGATTCCAACTACCGTCGGGCAATGCTAGGTGCACGTGGCGACATCAGTACATTTCTATGGAATTTTGTATCCCATCCGATTTCGTTTTTGCTGTCCATGGGTTTGGTTATTATGTTGCTGTCACAAACCCCGTTGCCCCGGTTGATTGCCGGGTGGCGTGCTAATCGTCGCAATCGCCAGTCGTAAGTCCTTGCAACTAGAAAGCTTCCCTCCGAAATTCCTGGTAGATAATCACCCGGTAGTGTCCATGCGGGCTGCAGTGTTAGATGTCGCCTTCCGCGGGAGTCACTTTTCACGGACGCCCCCAACTTCTTTCAATAACAAAATTGCAATGGCCAAAGGCCGAGCCTGTCGCTCTGGTTTGCGTCTGTTTGGCTTTGTCGATTGACAGTGGAGGGGGTTGAAGCGAAAGGACTTCGCGTAAAGCGAAGCGCACATGGATGTGCGTCCTGAGCGACCC
>JAYJMJ010312959.1:0-24450 GCA_036873875.1 Laminaria ephemera | reverse complement strand
CCTTTAACAAGCTTACGCGTTTTCACTAATTGATCAGGTTGTAAGAAAATAGTAGTGATAGCATTTGGTGCATCTTTCATTTCATCAATGGTTGTGCCGCCTGCATCCATGCGGTACTCACCATCGGCAGGTGTATCTAACACCTCAGAAGGATCACTAAGTAAGCTATAATCCACGCCCATGTCTTGCATCATGCGGTGAATAACACGGAAGTTACCTAAGTAGGTTTCAAAACCTGGAACAATGTTAATTTTACCATTGTTTTGCCTTCTTTAAATAAAGAATATAAATCGCAGTTGAACTTTGCTTGTATTGGTGCAATACAGGAAGTTTACCCGACAGCGGAAGTAAATATACACGTCAAATCAACTGCTCCTGGAGCACAAGCGACAACTAGCCCCAAGCCACATATTAGTAATGTAATTGCTGTGGCATCTGGAAAAGGTGGCGTTGGAAAATCTGTTGTTACTGCCCTACTTGCAGTAGCTTATGCAAAAGAAAAAAATAAAAAAGTACTGATCATAGATTGCGATAGCCAAGGAAGTATTACCGAAATGTTCGAAAATGAAAAAGAATTTAGAGGATACGAACCACCTATCGAAGTAGAAGATCATTCTCATCATAATGGATAGAAGCATTAGGCTATAAATCACCTATACTATAAAACGCCATCTTGTATGCAATTTGCATAAACAAAGTGGCGTTTTTGGTAGGATATCTAATGTTTTATTTAGAGTCGTATTTTGATTTTTTAAGTCTGCTAGTTTCGCTGTCTACTTGGGGGTTCAGTCAGAGCCGCTTTTAATTCAGCTTCTGTTATTCCTAATTCTAAGAGCTCCTCTAGCATTATCGTAACTTTTACTCCGTTAGGAGTTCCAAGTGAATATAGCTGAAAAGGATGCTCTCCTACTGGAAGCTTTTTTGTTTCTCTTGCACCTGCAGTTGGTCTATTTATGTTAGAGAATTCTCCACCATTTTTTTCTTTCATTTCCCACACTTTTGGTGGCGTGTATACTTCGCTCATTTAAACCTCTAATTTAATTTCTTTCTATTGATTTTATAAAAGAATTATCTAATAATTTTGAGTTAGTAGATAAACTAAATGAAATATCGCCAGAGATATCTCCTGAATTTTTTGCTGCATCGCCCAATTTATCTTCAACACCACCAACAATTTTACCTAGCTCATTTAAATAATAAGAATTTTTAATTGAAATAAATTTAGATTCACTAATAACTGACTGAGTTTTTGAAGATTTTATTAAGTCCTCAATTTCAGCTAAATTAGGGTCACTTGAATTTAAATCATCTAAAAGAATCAATCCTTCAGATAATTTAGATTTTGATAAATTTGAAGATTTTAAACCAGTAGCAGTTGAAGTTTGAATAGATAAATTTAATCCACGATATTTGGAAACTAATTGATCAACTCCCAAAGTTTTTGTATCAAATAAATTAGAAAATTTATTAGTTTCAGATTTTATATTATTATTTGAACTTTTTAAATCAGAAGTTATTTGATTAATTTTTGTAATTTCATAATTTGTATATTCAACTAATTTTTCAGATTGATTAATTATATTTAATAAATTTTGAGTATTTTTAATTTGAACTTGTGTTGAAATTTTAGTAATTTTATCATTAATTAAATTTTCTGTAACTGCCACAATATCTCCTCTTGAAGTATCAAGTTTTAAAATCAAATTATTATTTGAGGAATCATTAATAGAAAAATCTTCAGGTAAAAATATACATCCATGAATCAATCCAGACTTTATTGCATCTTCACAATTTAATTGAGTTTTATATTCAAAAATACTAAAATCTGAGTTCTCCAATTCAGTTATAAAAAAAGTATTAAATTCTGAATCATCAGGAGTGTGAACTCCCAAATTTATTGCAAATGAATTTGAATTAAAATAAAAAAATCCAATTAAAAATGTTAATAAGATTGGACCTAACAACAGTACAAATAGTGAAAATTTATTTCTTAACAGTACTTTATAATTTTTTTTTATGACTTGTATTATTTTTCTCATTTTTTATTTATGTGAATTTAATTTACTTAAGTATTGATTTTTAAAAGTAGCATCATTATTCATAACTTCAAGATAGGAGTTGGAAATTATTGCTACTCTGTCAGAAATTTGAATTACTTCTTCAATGTAGTGGGAAACAAAAATTATTGTCATCCCAAGTTTATTAATTTCTTCAATATAATTTAATAGTTCATTTCTAAGTTGAAAATCTAAATTTGCCGTAGGCTCATCTAAAATTAATATTTTTGGATTATGAATAATTGAACATCCAATATCTAAACGTTTTTTCATACCTTCAGATAATGAAGAACTTAAATTTGACTCAACTTCATTTAGATTTAAGATATGTATAATATCATAAATTCTATCTTTTAATTCATTTTTTGGCACAGATAATAAAGTTCCAAAATATTTTAAATTATCATATACAGTAAGATTTGGATAAAATGATGGTTCTTGTGAAGCAAATCCAAATAATGAACGAACAACTTCAGAACTTCTAATTTTTTTAAATAAGAAGTTTTCATAATTTTCCGCAACACAATCAATTGTTCCAGAGTCCTGCTTTTGGTATCCGCAAAGAATAGATAATAATGTTGATTTTCCACAACCAGATAAACCAAAAATTGAAATAATTTCCCCGTCTAAAATTTCAAAAGAGATATTTTCTAAAATGTGCCTTTTACCAAAACTTTTACAAACATGATTAATTTTTAGAATTGGATTTTTTTTAGAGAGAGTTTGCATAAATAAATGAATTTCTTTTTATTTAATATATATTGTTACCACTTTAAATCCTATTTTTAAAAGGAAAAAAATCAACTTAAAATAAATAATAAATTATTTAAGAAAAAAAATTATTTTCAATTTAAAAAAGAAATTCTCCTTTATCAAATTCTGATTTTATTTTTTTTAAAGATTTAATAATATAATCAATTTCAGAAGTAGTATTATAAAAATAAAAACTAATTCCATCTTTTTTTGACAGAAATTCTTAACGGTACGGGTCGCTCGCCATCTTGAGGCGGACTCACCATTTCCCCTAAATTTCTTAAAAAAGGCTGACCAAAAGCCTCGCTACGCTCACATAGAAATTGAGCTCTGCTCAATTCAAACATATTTAAAAGAGAAATTCTCCTTTATCAAATTCAATTTTTATTTTTTTTAGACATTTTATTATATAGTCAATTTCTGAGATAGTATTATAAAAATAAAAACTAATTCTTGAAGTTGCTACAACACCTAAAATATTGTTTGTAAGTGGCATAGCGCAATGATGTCCGCCACGAACAGCAATTCCAAATTTATCTAAAATTGTTGAAATATCGTGAGAGTGTACACCATCAAGTGTGAAACTAAATACTGCTGATTTTTTTGAAATAGTTCTTGGACCATAAAATTTAAATCCATGACTTTTTTCTAAGTCTTTAATTTGATTTAAAAAATATTTTGTTAAAATTTTATCATAATTTTCAATATTTTTCATTCCAATTTCTGAAAGATAATCAATAGTTTTTCCAAATGCAATTGTATCTGCAATATTTGGAGTTCCAGCTTCAAAACAATACGGAATTTTATTAAAAGTTGATTTTTCAAATTCAACTTCTAAAATCATATCTCCTCCAAAAGTAGTTGGTGTTAATTTTTCTAAAGATTCCATTTTCCCATAAATATTTCCAATTCCAGTAGGTCCACACATTTTATGAGCTGAAAATACTAAAAAATCACAATCTAATTTTTTTATATCAATTGGCATATGTCCAATACTTTGAGCTGCATCAATAATTGATAAACAAGTACCATTAGTTTTATTATTACATAATTCAATAATTTTTTTAACAGGATTAATTGTTCCAAGTACATTTGAAATATGAGTTAATGATACAATTTTTGTATTTTTATTTATTATTTTATTTGCGTGTTCTAAATCTAATTCGCCAGATTCTGTAACATTAATATATTTTAATTTTGCACCAGTTTTTTTTGCTAATTGTTGCCAAGTTACTAAATTTGCATGATGTTCCATTTGTGTTGTAACAATTTCATCAAAATGAGTTAATTTATCAGCTAATCCATTAGCAATTATATTTAAACTTTGAGTTGTTCCACTAGTAAAAATAATTTCCTCAGTTTTCGCATTAATAAAATTTGCAATTTTAGTTCTTACTAATTCATATTCGTAAGTTGCTTTTTCAGATAATGTGTGTAGACCTCTGTGAACATTAGAATTATATTTTGAATAATATTCAACTAAAGAGTCAATCATTATTTGTGGTTTTTGAGTTGTTGCCCCATTGTCAGTATATACTAAATTTTTTCCTTGAACAGTTTCTTTTAAAATTGGAAAATCATTTCTGATTTTTTTAAAATATTTAATTAATTCTTGGTCAGACATATTTTTATTCATATTATATTTTTTCATTTTTTTTATTTAATAATTTATAACTCAAAATTTAAATTATTTTCTAAATATTCTTTTTGTTCATTTGATTTTACTAAATTTAATGGTAATCCAAAATATCCTTGAACAATTAATTCAATTACTTGCTCTTTTGAAATTCCTCTTGACATCATATAAAATTCAATATCATCTGAAATTTGTGAAATTGAACAACCATGGGAACAACTTACAATATTATTTTCTACTTCTAAAATTGGTTCACTCCAAATTTTTGATTGTTTATCTAAAATTAATCCTTTAATATTTAAGTGTCCAGTTGAGTTTTCTGCATTAGGTTTAATATTAATTACTCCATCACATAATACTTTTCCACCTGCAATACTTGCTCCATTTAATGTTTGGTTTGATGTGCTATCTCCTTTGATGTGAGATACCTCACAACGAATAAAATTTTCTGAATTATTTGTAAAATATCCAGTATTTAATTCATAATTTGTATTTTCTTCTAAATATGTTTTCACATAATTTACTCTTGAATTTAAAATAAATTGTCCAAAATTAATTGTTGAACCTATTTTTGCATAAATTTGTAAATATTTAAAAATTTCATTATTATTTGTTAATTCAGATAAATTTAATTTTACATCTTTTTCTACAATAATTCTAATTAAAGATGAAGTTTTTTTATTTAAATTTAATAATAAATTTGAATTAGATTTAACTAAAATATTTACAATTCCACAACCTTCAATTTCAACTATTTCATCCCCATTAATTTCAATAAAAGTTTCTGAATCTAATATTTGTGAAAAAAAGTTTGATTCAAAAAATTTAGTTTTAAAACATTCTACACTTGTATGATTTGTTTTAATTTTATTATCTTTATTTTCTTCTAAAGATTTATTAAATAAATCTTTAATCCTAGTTATTTCTCTTAACATTGCCATTTTAATTTAATCTATTGAATCCTCCATCCCGCATTCACTCTTTTTTGGACGCTCACTTTCAGGTCGCTAAAAAAGAGAGACCAAAAAATCTGTCTTTGACTATTATTTACAAAATTCATTTTAACCAATACTGTCCTCCATTTCCATTTCAATTAATTTATTTAATTCAACAGCATATTCAAATGGTAATTTTTTAATTACATCATTAGCAAATCCACTTACAATCATTTGTTTAGCATTTTCTTCAGTTAATCCTCTACTCATTAAATAAAATATTTCATCATCACCAATTTTTCCAATTGTTGCTTCATGAATTACTTGAGCTGATTGATTTTCAACTTCCATTACTGGAAATGTATTTGATACAGACTCACCATCAACTAAAAGAGCATCACACTCTATTGCTGAAATTGCATTTTCTGCTTGTTTTCCAACCTTCACAAGTCCACGATAAGAAGAAATACCACCATCTTTTGAAATTGATTTTGCTTTAATTAAAGATTTTGTATTTTTTCCAATATGAATTACTTTAGTTCCAGTGTCCTGGTTTTGTCCTTTTGCTGAAAATGCAATACCAATACTATCTGATTGAGAATTATCTCCAAGTAAAACTGAACATGGATATAACATTGTTCTCCCTGAACCCATATTCCCATTTAACCACTCAATTTTTCCATTCTTTTGAACAATTGCTCTTTTTGTATTTAAATTATAAGTATTTTTAGACCAATTTTCAATACTTGAATAAACCATCCTAGCACCTTCACCAACAAATAATTCTACACATCCAGCATGAAGTGAGCTTTCAGCGTACCGCGGAGATGAACATCCTTCAATGTAATGAATTTCTGAATTTTTATCAGCAATAATTAAAGTGTGTTCAAATTGTCCACCTTTTGAAGCATTCATTCTAAAATATGCTTGAAGTGGAATATCTACAACAACTCCAGGAGGCACATAAATAAAAGTTCCACCAGACCATACAGCTGCGTGAAGCATTGAAAATTTGTGATCTGAAATTGGAACACAATTTGTCATAAAATGTTTTTTAACTAAATCAGGATATTTTTGAATTGCTGTATCCATATCTTCAAAAATTACTCCCTTATCTTCCCACTCTTTTTTTAAATTATGGTAAACAGTATTTGAATCGTATTGTCCACCAACTCCTGCTAAAGATTCTCTTTCAGCTTCAGGAATCCCTAATTTTTCAAATGTTTGTTTAATATCTTCAGGAACATCATCCCAAGTTCTAGAATTTTCTGCATCTGGATCTACATAATAAATAATTTGTTCTAAATCTAAACCAATTAAATCTGGTCCCCAGTTTAATTTAGAATTTAAAAACGCTTTATACGCTCTTAATCTTTTATTTAACATCCATTCAGGTTCATTTTTATCAGAACTAATTTTTCTAATTAATTCTTCAGTTAATCCAGGTTTTGCAATATACCTTGATTTAGAATTTGGATTATGGTCATCATATCTACTTCTATCAATTTCAAAATCTTTTGTAATTTCCATTTTATATAGTCTATTAGCAGGTAACGAACTTATTTCGTATCTGTAATGCTAAGTTATAATTATATTAATTAACACTTGTTTATAAATGATTATAATATAATATAAGTTATGAATGAAATAGAATTAAATAATATAATAAATAAAAATAAATATCAGGTATTTTTTATGTCAACACCATTACCTCTCCCTTTAAGTTTTATTACTCACACATTTGTTATTACAAATAATATGGGTGAAATTAATAGGAGAGATATATGGGTTAGTAAAAATATGAATCAAATTAAAGATAATAGTTATTTGTACAAAAATTTATTTGAAAATGTGTTTGATGGGAATAAAATAATCCCATTTACAAATTTACTTAATCCTAAAACTAAAAGATTTGGAATTAAATTAATTGGGAAAGTAGAAGGAGATAAAAATTCAATAGCAAAAAAAATGGTTGAATTCATTTCTGAAAGTGAAATTAATTATATGTTTTCCGACAAATATAGATATTTACCAGGTCCAAATTCAAATACATACCCACAATGGATTTTGAATAATTTTCCAGAAGTTAAAATTAAATTACCTAATAATGCGTGGGGGAAAAATTATGCGAAAAATGGAAAAATTATTAGGAAAATATAAACACTATAAAGGAAAAGAGTATGAAGTTTTACATATTGGATTATACGAGGATAATTTAAAAAAATGTGTTATATATAGAGCATTGTATAATATATCAGAATTTGGTAAAGATTTTGAGCAGTGTCCAGTGTTTGTGCGAGAATTTGATAATTTTTTTAGTAATGTTGTAGTTGATTGTAGAAGTGTTAAACGATTTAGTAAATTAGAATAAATAATTATAAATATAAAATTTCCAAAGGAAATTAAGTGAATTTTATTACAGTGACAAGAAATTTGAAATGAATTTCTAAGCCTTGATAAAATTAAAATTTTATAAAGTAATAAAAATAATATGCGGAAGGCTCTATGAGCCAAGGCATAAATTTCGTGAAACGAAATTTACATTAATCCTGTGTCCATTTTAGTTCTATTTCTTTCTAAGAATCCATAGAATGATTTATGTGATGAACCATTAATTAACATGTCTAATGCTTCATGAACTAACATAATATTTTCATAAGGTCCAATAATTGATACCATATGTTCACTTACTGCAACTGAACATTTTGTAATTTCTTCAATTAATCTTCTAGTTCCACCTTCTTTACCAATAATTCTTCCCATAACAACTTTTAATCTTTTATGGTCACGAACACTCATTTTAACATCAATGGAATCTAAAACAAAGTTTTCATCTCTTAATTCTAAAGCTGATTCTGGAGAGTGTCCAAAATTAATTGCGTGAATAATATTTGATAATACATAATTATCAATAGCTTCACCATCTTGTACTACAACTTCCCCAGTATTTGAATTAATATCTAATTTACACTTAAATACTTCTTCAAATTGTTTTTTTTGAATACCTTTTTTTCCAATAAAAACAGGGATTCTGTCTTTTTCTAGAAAATATCTGTCTGTTCCTAACATTTCGTTCATTTTTTTTGGATGTGATCGTTAAATTCTAAGATTTAAACTTTATCATAGTAATAAAAAAGATAAAATCGTTTAAAAACTTGCTTATGAATTTTTGTGTAAAGAATTAATTAGTTTAGAAGTTAAAATTTAAAAAAATAAATATAATTTTTCAATAAGTTGAAAAATTATCTTTGAATATGTTCAATAGTTAAATCTGTTGAAATTCTATCGAAATATTCGTAATCTAAAGTAATTGAAATTGGCTTTTCAAATTCTTCTTGATTTGAAGTATCTTGTGAACAAATCACAGTATATTTATTATCGTATAAAGTTACTGAATTTGTATTAGTGTTTGTATTCTCACAATTTAATCCAGATAAACCAGTATCAATAGTATATTTCACAATATTTTGTTTTGCTCTAGCTTCTGAACTAGTTGGCAGATTACCATTAATTTTACAATCTGGCCCAATTGAACCTGACTCATATAATGTTGAAGTTGCAACTGCGGGCTTGTGTACAATATCAAATTGAAAATCAACTTTACTTGTTCCTGATGGATATTGTTTAACATTTGTAATTGCTAAAGGTCCACCAGAGTTAGCTGATTTTCTATCACCTTCTAAATCACAAATTTTTAAATCTTCATCAATATAAGAAGAAGTATCTCCACTAACACATAAGTTAGTTGATGCTCTTGTTTGATAAGGGTAACAAATATTTGCGATTAATTTTTCAGATGTTGAACCTAAAACTTCGCCACTATATTTTAAGTTTGAGAATAATACAAATTGAGTTCTTCCTTCAATTGTGTTTGATCCTTGAACTTTAAATCCATTTAATTGTGGAATAGATTTTGATGATTCTTGTAAACCATAAACTGATTTATCAATTCCTGCTAAACTTACATAAGCTGTATTTTCAACAATGTCTGCTTCTCCTTCATTTTTAATTAATAATCTAACTGAAAATGGTTGGATACCTTGATCTTTAATTGATGCTGGTGGTGCGTTGTTTTCAAATGATATAGATAAAGCATTTGAACCCCCATTAAAAGCGGAAGATGGATTAAATCCATTTGATTTTCCACCAGTGCTCCCACCAGATGTACATCCTGCTAATAATAACATTCCTGTCATTACTGCGATTGTGCTAATTTTTTTTAATTTCATTTTTAATCGTCCTTTCCTACATAATAGAAAAATAATCCAAATACAATAATCATGTATAATAATGGGTCTGTAAAGAATTCTTCAAATCCTCCTCCAGTTCCACCAAAACCACCCCATCCAAAACCTCTTGCGAAATAATAGATAACAATTGCTAATCCAACTGCACCTAATGCTAGACGAATGATTTTTTGATCTTTTTCATCATCTCCAAGAATTTTCATTAAATCAACACCAAGCATTGCTGCTACAAGATATAATCCTAAAATTCCTACTGAAAATGCCGTAACACCAGGAAATAATGACATCATTAAATCCCCAATACTACAATCTCCGTTTAAAGCGTGACCGCCACCGTAGATTCCACATGAACTCTCATCTGAGATTGGGAAAGCAATAGCAAAAAGTGAAAATACTAATGCTATTACTACTTTTGCTGATTTTTTGTCTTTAAATAAATCTACTCGTCCTAAAACTGCAAAAATTACAGTGTAGACAATTAGAAATGGAAAAACGTATGCAAACCAATCATTTTGTTCAAGGTTGAATAGGAATCCGTAGAAATCCACATCACTAAACCAATTACTTATTGAAGCCATATGTTACAAATTGTATATTTTAATTTTATAAAACTTTGGTATCACTTTATAAAATAAATTTGTGAATTTATTGAACAAATATAAAATGTGTGTATAAAAAGATAAATTTGGAATAGTTTAATTTGATTTAATTAGATGATAAGGTAAAATATATTAAAAAATTAAAAAAATAATTATTTTTCCCAAGACTCGCCAGAATATTTTTTATTCCATTTTTCTTGATTTGATTGAAATCCAGATTCAGAAATATCTTGTTTTCTTGATTTATAATCGTCTAATAATTGTCCATTATTTCTTTCTTTATATCCATCAAGAGATTCTTTTTGTTCTTGTAAATCTCTTTTTAATAATTTTTTTTCTTCACCTTCTGAATTCATCCAAGTTAATAAAAATGTGATTAGTATTAATATAAACATTACTGGATCAATAAAATAGTTTAAAATAAACTCATCTCCGCCATCGGCAATAAATTTAATTGTAACTATTAACAGTATAATTGCATATCCTGCTAAATGGCTTAAAAAAAGTACAATTGATAAAATTAAAAATATTACAGCAAATACAACATTTGCAGCACCAATTTCATCAAAAGGCATATAATCCCACATCCCAAATGCAATCCCCACATAAAATATTATAAGACCTAAAGCAATTCCACCAATTGCTAAAACTCCAAAAGCAGATTTTCTTTTATCAAAAGCACCATTAAAAAAATTTTTACCCATCATTGCCCCAACAATATATAAAGTTAATATTACAATTGTGATTGTTGAAATATTTGGAAATAGTAACATTAATAGTTTCCCTATTGTATAACCAGATGGAAGTTCAAAATAAATTGAAAATAAGGATACAGAAATACTTATTGTAAATACTGCGGCTTTGTTAAGAATTGATTTATTTCTAAATAAAGATATTTTTTCTGAACTTAGAACAGTGTAGAACATAGCATAGATTAAAAGAAATGGAAATAAGTAATCATAGAATTGTCCAGATAATAAACTTTCTAGAAAATCTTTAGGTTGAAACTCATAAAACCAATCAGTTATGCTTGACATATGTTAAAATTTTGTTTTAAGAATATATAAATTTATGTAATTGTTTAATTAGAAAAAGAAACGAGAAAAATTGATTCGTAATTGATTTGATAATTTTTCTGATGAAAATAAAGATATTTTTATATAGATATACTTTATTTACAATAAAAAAATTTTTTACTATTGTAAAATTATTTTTTAGTTTTTTTATTAGCTGATTTTTTTACAGCTGGTTTTTTCATTAAATTATCTTCAATATCGTGAAGAATTCTTTCTTCATCCATTAAAGTTTTTCTAACTAATTTCTCAATGTTTGTATCGATACTTCTAATGTATCTTTGTGTTGAGATCACTTGTTTCAATGAGTAAATTAAAACTAACATCATTGCTAAAATTGTCCAAAACATTACGTATAGTAAAAAACTTGTACTTTGTTCCATAATGAAATCTACAATTTTAAGTTTTTAAAGGATTTGTCTTAATCAGTAAGTTTAGAATAATATAATATTTGAAAAATTAGAAACATTTAAAATAGAAAATAAATATATTATATTTAAGCGTTAGTCCTATGGTCTAGCCCGGAAATTAGAAATCAAAAATATACATAGTGTTTTTGATTTTAGTTAAAACTAATAATTAAAATTTCAAGTCAATTTGAAATGAAATATTTCAAATAGTATGACATCAAATTCCAAAAATTAAAACAAAAATATTACGATGGTCCTATGGTCTAGCCTGGATATGACATCACCCTCCTAAGGTGAGGATCGAGGGTTCGAATCCCTCTGGGATCGTTTTTTTCTAAAGTTCAAATTTAATTTTAATAAGAGAATTTAATTATTTTAAATTTATATCAAGAAATATAATTTATTTAAATTTAATATATAATAAAAAAATAAAACCCTATAAATGTTAGTATGACAAGAGCCGACACGTGCGGACCACCAGCCACAATATCATTTTCTTGCATTAATCCAAATAAAAATCCCGAAAGAATTGATAATTCATATGATAAAAGAATTAATAATGATAAATAAATTAAAGTTTTTGTATCAGCCACAGGCTCAGGAACTCCACCCAAACTTTCATTAATCCCCGCAAGTGCAGGATTTGCAGCATTTCCCAATCCAAGAAAAAGATTATTATAAATTAAAACAATAATTAATAAAAAAATCATAAAAGAAATATATCCAGTAAAAGTATTAGAAGATAAATTATCTTTTCTTTCTTTTTTTCTTAATAATTCTGTTGAGATTTTTGAAGATAATTCTCTTAAAACTTTTTCAGCATGACCTCCAACATTACGCGCTTCAATTACCAAACGAAAATCCCTTTCCAAATCAGAACTTCCAACATTTTTAGCAAATTCTAAAAGTGCTGTATCAAAATCAATTCCCCACGATAAATGATTAGATAATTTCTGAATATCTGCATTTAAAGTTCCATATTCATTACCAGTTGTAGTTTTAATAGAGGTTACAAGATCCATTCCCGAATCTACATTATCTACAACATCACGTAAAAATCTTGGAATACTAACCATTTTTACCTCAACTCTTTTAGAAGCGAATAATCCAATTAATAAGTATGGAGTTATAAATAATACAAACGGGAGAGCTAAGTAAATATTAATTAATTTTGGTTGGTCCATATGAGTTAGAGCAAAGTACAATGAATAAACCATTGAAGTAAATCCTAAAAATAATAAGATATATTTTAAAATATTTTCAGCTCCAAGAGGAGTTTTAATTTTAGATTGTTTTGATTTTAAAGCAGGATTTTCAATACCCATAAACCAATACCAAAATAATTTTAATTTGCTCGGTTTTAATTTTGATGTTTTTGTTATTTTATTTTTTTCCATTTTTATATTATTATTTTTCATTTATTAATCTTTCACCATTGGTTCAAGTCTTGAGTAAAGTGGTTTTGAATAGTAAATTAACATCATAAAACCAATATATGCTAATGGAAGAAAAAATAATAAAATAATAATTGATGAATATGAATCTGAACTTCCAGCCGCAGATGCTGAACCTGATGCACTAAAATTTACAAGTGATAAAATTGAACTCATTACAGTATAAAATAGTGGGGCAATTAATAAAAGTACTACATAAATTTGAGAGTAAATTAAAAGTGTTTCAATATTTTTTTTTTCCATAGATTCAATTTCTTTATTTAGATTTTCTAACTTTCTATCAAAATAAGAATAAATATTTCCTCCAGAATTTGAAATAGTTACCATATCATTTAGTAAATCAGATAATTCTCTTGAAGGACAAGATTCCATTGCTTGACGGATTGAAGAGTGGATATCATAACCTAGAAAATCTTTATAGTAGGTAATCCTATTAAATTCAATTTTAATTTCTTTATATATTAAAAAATCATCAATAATTTCAATCATTTTCGCTAATGAAATCTCTTGAGATAAAATTTTTAGATACGGAAGTAGATATACAATTGCAGCATCAATTTGTGCTCCTCTTGATTTTGCTAAAACTAAAGGGTAATTATAAAAAAATAATCCAATACCCATAATTACTAAAGTACCCCCATAAAAAATTCCCATTGCAATTAATGGATTAATTTTTAAATAAATTATAGTTAAAACCATTGAAAAAAATAATCCACCAGTAACTGTTAAAAAAATTGAAATAAAATATTCTTCCGGAATAATTTTTAGATTTGCTTTTTTTAGAAAAGATTCATATTTTCCATTATAGATATTTTTATCAAAAAACTTTCTAAACTTTTTAATTTGTAATAATGGTCTTCCAAAAAATTTATACAAAAAATGACAATACATTGAAATTCCATTATCTGAAAATTCACTTACAGTTGATTGTTTACTATTTGAAATTACCATTTTAATTTAAATTTTTATTTTTCTCCACTCGTATTTTCTGGTGTTTTTGTAACTTCTGAAACATTTGCATCAACTATATTTTCTTCATCACGAGTTAAGTGTTTAGTATAATTTTCAACATAATCTAAAATATTTGCTGGATCTTTATGATATGCTAAAATTACTTCAGATACGTTATCAAATTCTAAAATTTTCTTTTTATGCATTAAATCTAAAATTCTTCTACGTTTTTCAATTTCTGCCCATAGTGCTTCTTCTTTACCTCCACGAATTTCTAATAAGTGTGTAAGAGTTGCTGAAGAATCAGTATAAATATATTCATCACTTGCTGCTTTAAATTTAACAAATTCATTAATTGTAAATTTATCTCTAGTTTTATTATAATCAATTACCTCAACTACGGAAGTTACTCTACGTACAACATTTCCTTTAACTTTCATTTGTTTAATAAAGATCACAATGTCAAGTTCTGTGATTAATTGTACTGGAAGGTTAATTGGTTCAATTACCATACGATTAACTAAATCTTCAAATTTTTCTGCGTGTACTGTTCCCATACCTGCGTGTCCTGTCGCCATTCCTTGAAATAAAATTGCTGCTTCTGAACCACGAATTTCTCCTACAATAATATAATCTGGACGCTCTCTTAAGGATGCTTTTAATAAATCAAACATTGTAACTTGAGATTTATTATCTGTTTCTTTTGATACTAAACTTAACCAGTGTTCGTGTGGAAGATTAATTTCTGGAGTATCTTCAATTGATACAATTTTAGCTGTTGGAGGTACAAATAATGAAAGTGCGTTTAGAGTTGTTGTTTTTCCCGTAGCAGTTCCACCACTAACTAAAATTGATTGTTTGTTTTCAACAGCAAGCCATAAATAAGCTAATAAAAATGGTGGAACTGTTCCAAATTCCATTAAATGAATTGGAGTAAATGGTTCAGCACGGAATTTACGAATTGTATAGTTTGATCCTTTTTCTGAAATTTCTTTTCCATAAATTGCTTCTACACGTGAACCATCTGGTAGTGCACCTTGTAGAATTGGTTTTGATAATGAAACTTCCTTATTTGATTTTTGAGCAAGTTTTACAATAAAAGAATTTAATTTTATAATATCTGTATATTTTCTATTTACTTCAAGTGGACCATATTTTAGATGATTTACAAAAATTGGAACTCCTAAACCATCACAAGATACATCCTCAATATATTTATCATGCATGATTGGTTCAAGAATATCTAATCCTAAAAAATCTCTTACCAAATAATATGTAATTTTATTAAATTCCCCCTCTGTAAATTTAATCCTATATTTTGCAGCAAGTTTTCGAGTTCTATCAATAATTAGTTCTTTTCCTGAAACTGTAATTTGTTCAGGTGAAACTTTATCAAAAACATAAATAAATGCATTTTTTAAATAATCTAATTTTTCTTGTTCATCTTCACTTAATTCAGGTTCAATAATTTCATATAAAATTTTTTGATCAACATCATCAAATTTAATTTTCACTTTTGCTAATTCATATAAATCATAGTTATCATCAACCCCACGATAGTTAATTGGTTCCCAATCACTCCCAGATTCTTTTAGTAATTTATCTGGTAATTTTGCAAGAGATGATTTTTTACTAACTTCAACATGAGTTTTAGCTACAACATCTTGCTCTTCAAAAGATTCAGGGTTAATATAATTTTTAGCAATAATATTAATTGGTGCTGAATTATTAATTCCTCCACCACCCATACCCATATTCATAATAGGTGCTTGAGCTCCAGCCATATTTGGTTGAGGTTGAGTTGCAACAGGTTGAGGTTGAGTTGAATTAAATTGCGGCATTTGTGGAGTATTTTGTTGAGAATTTAATCCAGTAGTATTGTTTGCTATTTTTTCTAAATATTGTTCAGAGTTTCCACCACTCATATGTCCCTGATTAGAATTTTGAGAATTTCTAATTTGAGATGAATTTTGACCAGTTATATGATTTTGTGAAACAAAAGTATTTCCAAATTCAGACATTCCTTGATTTTGAAATTGAACAATTTTAGATTGAAGATAATTATCATAATTTTCTTTTCGCTCAGAGTACATCATCATTGCATTTCTCATAATTTGGTTTACTTTTGCTTGATCCATTTTAGTTACAAATAAATGTGTTCGAATAATTTATGAAATCGTTTTCAAAAGTTAGATGAAAATCAAAATCAGCAAGAGTTAATAAAGATAAATTAGCAGGTGCTGAACCTTGTTTTGTGATATTTAATAAACATGAATAATAATTATTTTGACAATTTAGATTAATATGATTTTTATAAGATAAAAATCTTGAATCGAATTGTGAACCATTACTATTTTGTCCAATCACACAAGTTTCATAGATTATATTTTCTATAATGATAGAATCTGTAAAATCAGTTATATAAGAGTTATCTGTCTCTAATGAATAAATAAAAACTAAAGAAAGAATTAATAAGAATCCAGATAGAATAAATATTTGTCCAGATTTATTTTTATAACTTGAAATCATTTTAATAACAAACCCCTAAAGTCACAGTTTTGGTCTCAAATGTTGTTAAATTATATGAAGATATAAACGTTGATTTGAAAAATTTCCCATTATTTGAAGTACATTGAATAATTGATTTTGAAACTGAATTATTTGAAATTATTAATTCAAAACTATTTAAAGTAGTATTTATTTCATTTAAAGTTTGTGTCCAATTTTGAGTGATAGATAAATTTGATAAATCTTCTAAAACAACATTTTTTCTAAAATTGTCAGTTTTTGAAATTGTAGATAAATAAGTTTCTAAATTATATGAAAAATAACTATTAGAGATTTTTTGAGGTTCAACTGTTAAATAAATAAAAACTCCACTAAAAATTAAAGCTAATAATGAAAATTCAATAACAGTAATTTGCGCGAATTTATTAAAATTAAATTTCATTTATTTCCACACCTCAACTGTTATTTGATTTAAAGTATTTGCGTTTGAAATATAACAAGAGTAAAATGAACTTAGTGAAGTTTTTGGAGATTTAAATCCAAAATTATTAATAGTTGAATTTGTTAATGGATTAGTTATTATAATATTAAAATTTATATTTTCTAAATTTAAAATAGATTTTTCAGAAATATAATTTGAATTTGTATAAATTGAAAGTTTAGTTAAATCTAATTGACCACTTGATGAATTTGTTAAAACATTTCTTGAATACATACAAATATCCCTAGCGGAACTTGATAGTAATATTAGTTCATCATTTGAATTTGAATTTTCAAAAAAATCTTGATAATTCACATAAACCATTGATAAAAGTACAAAAAATAAAATACCTGCAAACATTAAGTCAATTTGTATATATCCAGATTTATTTAAATTTAGTTTCAATTTTATTTCCTCCAATATTTGTAAATATTAGCTGATAATTTTCAGGACCTAAAGTGAAGTTTCCACTATATGTGAATGGCGTATTTAAGTTTAAAGTTATTATTTCATATCCACTTTGAGAATCAAAACATAAATTTTCAAAACAAGTTGAATCACCTGAATTAAAATCTACTAAGGAATAATAAGTCATTTTTGAGTCTGAAAAAACTATTGAACCTTTTTTTAAGTTAATTGGGAAAGAGATTGAAGTTCCTTGGAAATTTTGAATTTGATTTAATTCTAAATTTAGTTTTTTAAAATCAGATTCAATAGTATCTCGTTCTAAAGAAATAATTTTATTATCTAAAATATCAGTTACAAAAATATATGTTGTTAGTGATAAAACTAAAACTAATGAAGTTAATAAAGCAAATGATGTAATTTCTACAAATGCTTTTTTTGTTTTTTTTAAATTAATTTTAGTTTTGCAATTCATAATTAATTATTACATTAAATATTTATTTAATAAATGTTTAACTTACTAGTTATAATTATTAAGATTTAGAAGAATTAAATTAATACATTTCGAGATATTTAATTTAGTTTTGTAATACAAGTTCCATTATAATTAAAAGTTGTTTTTGAGGCAGGGTAAAATGTATAATTTGCACAAAAAGTAATTAAACTTGGAATATTTATTGTAATTATATTTCCATTGTATATCATTGAGCCAGTTAATTCATTTGAAATTATTTGGATTTGAATTTTTGAAGAATCTAATTTTGAGTGATAATACAAAGTAGTATTAGGAATATTTTGAATTGATAATATTTGTGTTCTAAATGAAGTAATTGAATTTAAAATTTCAGACTGCGATATAGTCTCTAAGGATTGTGTTTTTGATGTTTCGTAAAAACTATAAGAAAATGCTAATAATGAAATTGTGATTAATACAGAAATTGCGAAAGTTGTAATAGATACAAATCCAGATTTGTTTTTAGAAAAATATGTCATTTAGAATTAAGTTATTATTGTTTAGAAAAAATTTTATATAAATATAAAATTTATTTTGATAAAGCTTCAGCAGAAACTAAACCAGATGAAGTTTCAACTAAAACTGAAACTTTATCTCCTGCAACATAAGTTCCAGAAACAGATTGATCACAAGTAACTTTTGTAATTCCTGCAGCTAATGTAACATCAGCAGCTGAACTACAAGTCCAACCATTATCAGCAGTTACTGTAATTAAAGCAGCAGTTTGTGATGTAGGTGCTCTGTTTAACATATAAACAGATTCATTTTGAACTCTCTCAACATTAATTGAAGCTCCACCTGATGATGTTTGTAATTCCACATCAGTTAATTGTTTACTTTGGAAAGTTGTGAACCAACTTTGAAATCCTACAACGGCTACAACAGCTACTACTAAAAGTAATGCAGTTGCAACAACAGGACTAATTGCTTTTTTGTTAAATACCATTTTAAAATATGTTTTAATCCACAAATGTATTGTGATTAAGTTTTATCGAAGAAAAAGGTTTTATATTAATTATTTACTCTTAAAAAGTTGTGAAAGAAAAAAAACATGAAAAATAGAAATTTATTTTAAATTATTTAATTTACTTAATCTAGAATCTATGTCTAAAATCCTATTTGGAATTTGTGAAGATGGTTCTAAACCTAAATCTTCGGGTTTAATAACTTCAATTACTGGTTCAACAGTTAATTCTGGTTCAAATATATTCTTTTTTTCCACATTAGATTTAGACATATTATTTTTATTTAAATTTGTTGTTTGTCTTGAAATCATAGGTTTTGAAATATTTGATAAAGAAGATAATGATTTATTAAATTTAGAAAAATGACTTGATAAATTTTGATTGTTTTCATTAATTAATGTAGTTGATAATTGAATAGTATTCTCAATTTCATCTAATTTTCTAGATATTTCTAATTGATTTTGAGTATTTTTTTGAGCGTGAATTTCTTCTCTTAAAACTAAAACTTCATCAGATAAAGTTGAAACTTGTGAAATAATATTTGAGTTTTGAATAGACATATCATTATATGATTTTTTAATTTGAGTAATTTCATTACCAAAGTTCATAACCATATCATTTAGAAAAGTTTTCATATCTAAAGTAGTTTGTAAAAATAAATTATTCATTTTTTCAGAAAATAAATTTTGTTGATTATTTACAACTTTCATAACCATCCCTTCAATATCAACAGAAAGATTTTTTCTAAGAAGTGAAACTTCAGTTCTTAAATCTAATAAATTTTGAGAAAATAAATGATTAAATTCTTCATTTTGTTGAGCTGGAGAACTATTTTTTAAAGATCTACTCATTAAATTTACATCAACTCCAGATACATGTTTATCAAGTTCTGTATTATATTTTTTTAATTCATCAATTAATTTTTTATTTGTATTTGCCATATTTTATTTTAAAACCATTTCTTTTTTTTTTCTGTTGATTCTGATGTTTCTTTTTGAGAAGTTTCAGAATTTTTATCTAAAGTTGTATCTTTAATTTTTTCAACTAATTCAGTTTCACTTTTTGAATCATCAACTTTTACTTTAGATTCCCCATTAAAATTAGGAATTGGAGGTAATTTGTTTGATGTTAAATTTTCAGAAGGGAGTGAAGATTGAGTTTTTATTTGAGAAGTTTTTAATTTAGAAATTTTTTCTTCCATTTCATCAAATCTTGCAATCATTGAATTTTCAATAGATTCTAATCTTTCAAATAATTTAGATTCAAAATTTTCTTCAATTATTTCTTCACCATTTTCATCAACCTTTTTTTCAGGAGTTCCCGGAGTAGGAGCAGGAGCTGAAGTATCTTGAAAAATCTTCACTAAAAATTCTAATTTTGCATCAATATGAGATAATAAAATATTTTCGTGTTCACCAGATTTTTTTGATAAAGATTCAACTAATAATTTTTGTTTAATTCGTAAACCTTCAAGTTCTTTGATTAAATCAATATCAGAACTTAAAGAATCATTTTTCGCCATAAGAAATTTTTATTAATATTTAATTTAAAAATTCGTAACTCCTAAAAAAAAATAATTTAATCAAATAGAAATAAATAGATGAAAAAAAATTAAATAATAAATATAATCAAGAACATAAATATAAACAAGTTTAAATAATAATTTAGTTTTGAAATATTTTTAATTAAAAATATTTAATAAACGATTATATTTTGCTACTCTTTCTCCTCTTGCTGGAGCTCCTAGTTTAATACTTGATTCCATTGCAACTGCTAAATCAGCAATAAAATCATCAGGAGTTTCACCACTTCTGTGAGATACAATTACTTCCCACTTTTTTGTTTTTGCTAATTTGAAAGCTTCAATAGATTCAGATAATGAACCAATTTGATTAATTTTTAATAATAGAGAATTACATGTTTTTAATTCAATTGCTTGTTTAATTCTTTGAGGATTTGTTACTAATAAATCATCTCCGACAGATAGGAGTGTTTTAGAATTTGTTAAGTGGTTTTTGAATTTTAATTTTGGACCATATTTTAAAAAATATGCAAACCCTTCAAAATCATCTTCTTCCATTGCATCTTCAATTGAGATTAATGGATATTTATCACAAAGATCTGAATAATATCTAGTTAAATCTTTATAATCTAATTTTAATCCTTGTTCAACTTCGTAAAGTTTTGTTTCTTTATCATAAAAATCACTTGCTGCTGCATCTAGAGCTAAAAATACTTGATTTTCATAATTGGATTTAGAAATTGCTTTCACAATTAAGTCTAAAGCTTCAGTTGCTTTTGATAAGTCTGGGGCAAACCCTCCTTCATCTCCAACAGCAGTTTGAGATTTACCATAATCTTGTTCAATTAAAGTTTTTAAAGTTTGATAAATTTCACAAGTTGCTTTAATATTTAATTCTAAATCTCCTAAATTTGGTAAAATCATAAATTCTTGAATATTTAATTTATTTCCAGAATGTAATCCACCATTAATAATATTTGCAAATAATTGTGGCGCTACTAATTCACTCATTTTTTTAGTTGTAAATGAATTATCGTTAATTAGTCTTGAAAGGTATTCATATAATGGTAAATTATAAAATTTTGCAGAGGCTTTAGCGAATGCCACAGAAATTCCTAAAATAGTATTTGCACCAATGATTGATTTATTTTCACTACCATCAATTTCGATTAAATTTTTGTCAAGTGTTGATTGTGTGAAATTTAAACCGATTAATCTATCTTTGATTTTATTTATGTTTTCAACAGCTTGATAAACTGATTTTCCACCATAAATATTTTTATTCTCATCTCGTAATTCATGAGCTTCATGAATTCCTGTTGATGCCCCAGAAGGTACTTGAAATGTCCCATTTGAACCATCTTCTAAAGTCACTTTTACTTGAAGTGTTGGATTTCCTCTTGAATCTAAAATTTGTAATGCATTTATATCTAAAATATTCATAATTGAAATTTATAAAATTAATTTTAATAAGATTTGTAATTACTTTGATTAAATAATTGAATTAATACAAATTATATAAGAATATAAATCTAAAAAATATTTAAATAATAAAAATAAAAAATGAAAATCTATTCAGATTTTCTGCTTTGAGCTTGAATTAACATATCTTCAACAGCACCAAATAACTCCTCTTTTTGAGCAATTTTAAATAATACGTTTGATTTGTATCTTTTCAAACCTTCTGGGTTTGTCCAACCTTTTGAAAAACCAATAAATAAATCTTGACCTTCGGGGGCTTCTTTTAATGTAACCTCAATGAAATTATTTCCACCGGCATCTACAACTTTTGTATTTAATGTTTTCCAATCTGCTGACATTTTCTAACCAAAATAGTTTCATATTGAAACTTTTATTAATTATTTAGAAAATAAAGTTTATATATGTTACTACGTAAATGTGTAATTAAGTATAAAACTTGTTGAAAAAAAGAAGTTAAAGGTTGAAAATGATAAAAAGATTTAAGAATTTAGTTGAGTGAAGAGTTTTCAAAATAGGTTTAATTTTACAAATTTTAATTATATTTTTTGCTAGACAAATTATAAGTTGAAATTAGAATAAAAGAGTTTATGAAAAAATAAAAATTTGAAATTTTTAATCATTGTTTTCAACAATAAATCAAAGATTTTTCAAAGTCAAGAAATAGAAAAATTTCTAAGCCGATGAAAAATTAAAGATTTTTCAAAGTCACAGTTACTGGACAATGGTCTGAACCTGTAATTTGATCTTCGATATCAGCATCAACTAAGTTATCTTCAATTGAGCCAGATGTGAAAAAATAGTCAATACGCCAACCAACATTGTTTGCTCTTGCTCTACCCATGTAAGACCACCAACTGAATTTTTCAGTTTCTGGATTAAATTTTCTAAATGTATCAGTAAATCCTTTTGAAATTATTTGTTTAATTCCTTCTCTTTCAGAATCTGTAAATCCAGCAGCACCAGGTTTTGTTGCTGTTGTTTTGTTTGATTTATCATTTTTAACATCAATTTCAGTGTGAGCAGCATTTAAATCTCCACAAAATACAACAGGTTTTGTTTTTTCTAATTCAATACAATGGTTTAGAAATAATACGTCCCATTCTTTTGTTCTCTCTTCAAGTCTTGATAAATCTCTTTTTGAATTTGGAGTGTATACAGTTACTAAATAAAAATTTTCATATTCAGCTGTAATTACTCGCCCTTCTTTGTCGTGTTTTTCAAATCCTAAATCATAAGTTACATTAATTGGTTTTATTTTAGAAAAAATTGCAGTTCCAGAGTATCCTTTTTTTTCAGCTGAGTTCCAATATTCGTAATTATATCCAAGTTCACGTAATGCGTGGTCTACTTGATCAGGGTGTGCTTTTGTTTCTTGTAAACATACGATGTCTGAATCTAATTTAACTAATGATTCAATAAAATCTTTTTTTAAAACTGCTCTAATTCCATTCACATTCCAAGATGTAATTTTTAATTGGTCTTTTGTCATAAGTTATTTTATTAGTTTTGATTTTTAAGTCATTTGTGTTATTGGTAAGTGTTATTAATTAAGATTATAATGATTATATAAATTAATTTGAAATTTGATTTGATTTGTTGATTTTTTGAATAATTTTTTTTTCACCAAAAATTTGACCTAAATAAAAACCAAAGATATTTGCTAAAATTCCTACGATTAATCCTGAAATTTCAAATGGTGAGTTAAGTATTGTTTGCCAGATAAATGATGTTAATCCCCCGAATAATAAACCTGTAAGTCCAGCAGCAATTTTTAAATTTTTAAAATATAATCCAATTAGCAAGGTTGTAAGAACTGTTGGAACCCAAATAGAATAAGCTGCGAGAATAGTATTTATAATTGAAGGTGCAAATTGTGCTACTATAACAGATATAACTGAAATGATTATAACTACATGTCTTGTCAAAATTAATAATAAATTATCATTTAAATTTGTTAATGGATTTACAACATCCCTAATTAATGCAACTGAACTACTGTTTATTATTGAATCAATTGTAGACATTAATATTGCTATAACACCAACAAAGAAAATACCGAGTAGTCCGGGTTGTAGAATTGTTGTTGCTAAAGTAAATAAAATATCGTCTGGATTTGCTAAATTAGTAAAAATTGTGGCCGCATAAATTCCAATTAAACTTAATATAAAAAACCATAAAATTGAAAAATATCCAGCATATATAAATCCATTTTTTACCGATTTATCTGAGTCTGCTGCTAGAGCTCGATTAACATAAGGAGGAATTAAAGTTTCACCCAATAAAAAAGATAATAAAAGGGCTAAAACACCAAAATATGAAGTTTTAGAGATAGTATTTGATGTTAGGTCTATAGCTGTTTGCGTAAATTGAGTAAAATTTATTGGATTTTTAATTAATAAAAAAGCTATAATTATGGGTAAAATTAATATAATAAATCCGAATTGAATTTTGTCTGTAA
>JAYJMJ010312859.1:0-24453 GCA_036873875.1 Laminaria ephemera | reverse complement strand
AAAGCGCCTCTTGCACCTGCGCACGTGACCTCTCGATTCCAACTCGCACCATCATTTTGATGGCTCGGGGCATTAAGTACATACTTACGGTAGTGTCGGTTTAGCCTCTCCGCAACCTACATGCGGAACAGCCCCGATCCTGAGCTGCTGCTGATGCGGGTGCTGCTGCTGTTGCTACACGTGATGGAGGCACTGTTGCTCCGGTTGCTGACCGTGCCGTCCTTTCTCAAGCCATTGCTTTCGCTGCTCCAGATGTTGCCTCTGAGTGTCGAGTTGTCGCATATTTTTATAATCGACCTCCCATGTCTCCTGTTGATGCTCGAAACGTCGATGCGACTGCTGGTCAACGACCCAATGCTGGGGTGGTAGTGAGGCAATCGCTATGCTCGTGAGGACATTGCTAGAGTCCGTGAAATGGTAGCGGGGCGGTAGTACTCTATCGTCGAAGTAGGTATGCAGAAGTGGATTAGAGGGGTACATGAGTTGGATCATCGCCCTGCATTGCGTTCGAGCATGACCACACACCTCGCACCTCGTCCATCGAGTGTCGCCAGTGCCCCGCGTGGCTCTCTCGCTGCCACCCGCCTCCGTACTAAACTCATTTCCAAGGAAGCCCCTAACAGCAACACCTCCCAGGTACATGAAAAGGAAAACTCGCTAGCGGGTCTCGCCTACTCTCTGGTGTGGTAGGCTGTCCCGGGATGGGTTCACAGGTGGGCTCTCACGGTGGCGGCAAGGGGGCGGTACATGTAGACATTAAGTGGAATATGGAATAAAAAAGTAAGAAGTGAGGTGAATTTTATCGGCGCCTCCTGTGGTCCATATGGAATATCCAGCGGGAGAATGATGCCTGTTATCTCGTCAAAGCCTAAGACGGTAAAATATCCATCTAGTACACCTCGTACCGTCAACAATAGATTCGCCGTTCAACACGAGCTCGAATGTTGCCGATGTGTTTGAGCTTGTGTGTATGTATGAGTGCGTTGTTTTGGTATGAGGGCGTTGCTAAGGAGGGTGCTGGTGAGTCCCTGGTTCAATGAGTTTTCGAAGGAGTATTATATATACCATTATGTGGGTTAGAGTGTTTCCTGTTTAACACGAGTCTCGAAGGGTGCTGCAGGTTTTGCGCTCCAACAGGGCGAGCGAGTTGGTTGGATCTTGGTCGCAGTGGATTTGTGGCTCGCTTTGACAAGAAATCGGCTTTCGGGAGTTGATTTTTTGTGAAAGCTTGGTTAGAGTAGATTGGTGGCTCGTGTTGGCGATAGATCAGTCTTCGGTAGTCGAATGCTGGTTGGAGCTTAGTCGCAGCGCGTAGGTGGATCGCTTGGGCGTGAAACAAGATTGTGGGAGGTGTGTGTTGATTAGAGCTTGGTCACATTTCTTTGGGTGCTCGCTTTGGCGAGAAATCAGTTTTCGGCAGTATTGTGGTGTTTCGACCTTCGTCGCAGTCCGTCGGGGGGAGAAACTCAAAACCATTTCGTATGGTGTTCAGACAAGTACCTAGAAAGGAGTTTTGGGCACCGATCGACAAAATCAATGGATGGACAAAACTAGCAACAAGAACAGCATCTGGTGGATCGCCGATATACATAAAATCAGCAGCAGCAAAGACTAAGGTGTGCAGCAGCCTCATTTCATTCGATCAACTAGATGTGCGGTCGTTTTGGCGAGATTGTACGTGCATCGATCGGCACAATGTTATCCTAAATTTGCAGTGACCAGGTACTTCGCACAAAACGACTACACTACCCGATTGATACTTTCACAGTGCCATCCCTTTATCAATCGAAAACTACTTGTGCGGTCGACGGCGTGAAGGAGGTAAGCCGCGGGGTAAGCGAAATATAACGCGCGCATTGAGCGAATATGTTATTGAAAGGCACAAAAACAGCAAAACCTGATTGATACCTTCGTAATATCTATTGTTTGACTTTATCGGCAAATATCAAATGAACGCGGGTGATTGCTCTTTCCTGCGGGGGATGAATGCATTGAGCGATAATTTGTGGCCATGTCTAACTACGAGAGATGCATATACTTGAGCTCTAGACAGTCTTCGCCACGCCTTTACATACATCGTACACAGTGCTATACTCTGTCTGCAGTGTCGCCGGCGTTAGTAGGGAAAGGCCAGACGATTGGCGACACGACAAGAACATCGACCGAAACCGTTACCCTAGAATACGGACAAATACATGCTTGGTATATGCGTGGGGTGTAGGCATGGGACCAATGCTCTCGGTATGTCAAACAAAGACAACGTATCATTGGCTTTGCTTTGTGAGGAGGGACTAGATTGTGCGCAAACGTTCTCATGCCATGAAGCGAGACATAGCTATAGCCTTGGGCCGCAGGCGCTTGAGGACACTACAGTGGTGTGTCAATACTATGTATGATACGGATGAAAATAAGCCTAACCCTGTCCCTAGTCTAACCCCGAACCCAGCAGCTAATGTTTAGAGCGTTTTCTACTCTTTGTCTCGTCTAGTATGCGTCAATCAAAGTGATGAGTGTCGTACACTGGTAAGGTGATTTCCTTCCAAGTACCCACCTCATTGGGTATGTAGTACCGCAACATGAGTAGTGACCCCTTTTCATCGCAGATTAGGGCAAACTGTGGTAACACCGGCACAATAAGCGGCCCTAAGTGGTGCTCTGCATACTGCAACACTGCTGCACGCTCTGAATAAACTTCAATTTAGCCAGACGGAGTGTGTTTTGTTTAGTGCCAAAACGATTTCACAAGTGTTATACATGAAACGGGCAATTGGTAATGCCCAACCATTGCTATAGGTGGAGTACTCCTGCATGTACTGTTCCACCGGTTTCATCTATGTGTCTTTTCAGCTTAGAGTTGAGATCCCTGTCGGGGACGTTCGAGGCAGATAAGGGTTGCAACTAAAGGTGGCCAGGACATCATGGGTTGTCGTGGGTGTGCGATGGGTGGGTTGATCGTGCGGTTTGTCAAGCGCGAGACTGAGACTTTTCATTTTGCTATTGCGCCGCATGTGAAAATGCGGTGGAACCAAGATAAGCTGAACACGTAATGTGCCGTAGTGCGTTCTTGCCTTTCCCAGTATGCCAGGCCTTGTCTACCCCTGACTGACCAGATTGGGAAACGACCGAAACATTGTGAACGGCACCAATCCAATCGGGACGAGACGAAACTCGCCGAGAAGAACTGGAAGAGTCAAGGTATAACATGTCAATATACTTCGAGATACGCCGCCAAACGCTTGGCGGCAAAATCGAAAAATTAAGATGACAGTCCCGTGCCCAGAAAACCTCACAACGTTCCACGTCCATCATAAACCCATTAGAGCGGATCCTGTCCTGGCAACAACCTGCTTCACCCCTGCTTTCTTGCTCGAACGTCAACGGCAATACCCTGCGCTCTAGGCTGAGAATATTGTTACATACAACAGGTGAGAACGTACATGCGGTAGTGGTTCCCTCTACATCGTGGGCTGAGTAGTGCCGGTTGTCCGCTACGATTAGAGCATTTGTGAACGAGATTGACAATTGGCACACAACGTACCGTCTGGATACTTTTTAATGTTTATAGGACGCACCGTAGAAGTGGCAGTACACACCGTATCGCAGGCTGCCGCTTGTACAGTCTGTGCTTCCAGCTGGAGCATGTTGTCGATGTAACAGTACCACTTCTACCGCTTCTGCACTGCATGTGATTTGAGTTCGGTGTCGACACGGAGTAGATCTTACCACCAACCATGTATTCTACACTCTTTATGGTTTACGCCACGGAGTATGAGACGAAGAGAACTAGCCCTAACTATATATACGTTGGATGGGTTAGTTAGGGTTGGTGCTGGGGTTAGACCTCCCTTCTAGCGGCACTCAGTAGTAACCCTCAACAACAGTGTCCGATAGTTGGTAAGCTACATCAGCACGTTTGGTGGACGTTCGCCAATTGCCTGTGGCCGAAGAATCTCGCTCTCTCTCGCTGCATGCCATGACATAGTTTGCGCGCCATCCACACCTGCCGCGTACGAAGTTTTCATTCAACCGTGCTTTTAATGGGATAAACCGATAGTTTTGGTACCGGCTGTATGTATAAATGAGGTGCTGCGGTGTAGCTTCCCCTGGCGTCTGGCGTTTCTACTCTCGTTATCGGAAGCACAGCCAGATGTTCAGGTTGTGTTTGTGGTATTCACTTTGCCATATGCTGCTGCCACTGCTGATTCACTTTTGTTCAAGCCAGGGGTTGCTGAATTTGCGTGTACTTTTCGGAGAGCCTTGTGCCTATAGACCGCAGTGTAAACATGTTCTTGGTGTCTGACTGCCTTGCACACCAGTGACCGCACAAATGGGGTAGTTCCTCAGATGGTGTGACTGTACATCGTACCATAGCTTACACTATAAAAACGGGAAACGACGCAACCCGCACTGTCCATTCGCCACTGAGTTGGAGACAGCTGCATGATTTATTCATTGTACACAACTCACGCGTTTTCAGCCTGTTGTTTACATACGTTTTGTGCCGTGCAGAGGTTAGGACGTGCTATCATCGATTGTTGCGTTCGTTTCTCCGGGACCTTGATTCCTGAAGGTACGCGCCAAATAAACTTGTGTGATGGCGGAGGCTCGCCGACGACTGCAACAACACCCATCGGCGATAAGCAGCAGACGAAGCGTTAGCTCTTACCCGTTTCATTTAATTATATCGCAGTACCACATGGCGCTAGATGCTGCTACCTGAACGCTTGCGCTCTTATCTCTCGAAATCTCGTTTTGTCACCGTACACCAGGTACTCGGTAACACGCTTGATAGTACCGCCCATTCGACGAATAACAGAGCCGAGTTTGTCAATAGACGCGTCGCTTGACGTTTACCCGATCCCAATTGTCGAGATGTTCAGTCATTTAATCCGTCCGAGAGGTTGTGTTATCTCTCGTGCTACACGCCACTCTCAATATATTCTTCGTGTCAATTATATACACAACACCCTGGACAATAGACTATCTAATATGCCTATTGGCATGTCATTAGGTTGGAGTAGTGCGTATCGATGCAGTAGGCGCGTGAAGTTGTCCATCGATATCTATTCATGAAAACAATGGGTTCAGAGAAGTAGGGACAATAGCCTATTGTTCTTGGAAAGGCATGTCAAATCGTCGATCGATACGTACATATTTAACCAATAGGTCCAGCAAAAACTGGGACAATAGGCTATTGCTCCTAGGATAGGTGTGTGAAATAGTCGATCGATATTTCCTGATGACAATAGGTTTAATATAATAATTGCTATGATAGTTCATTGTACCACCAATCGGTACATAGGTATAATTGATACACTTGAAAATGTTTGTATTCTGTTGTGCAACAAGTATGATATCGATTGATACCCTCGCAATCCTATCATTCAACGTACTTATTTTAACGACAGCGTATAGGGTATATGCTATTTCAAGCGTTAGGGTTGAACAATAGGGCACACTTCGAAGTACCTGTTATTGCAAGTATCAGGTACCGACCGATGCCCCTACAAGTAAGTGTGTTATACCAGGTACTAAGCAATTGGTATCGATCGATTTCCTTGCAAACCTATCGAAATGAGCGATTGATATCGACCCATACCGCTGATTGCCTATTCAATTGAGCAACGGGTATAGATCAATACCCTTGCAAACATATTTCATTGATGAATAGGTATCGATCGATATCATTGCACACCTATTGCTGTAACTAAGAGGTATCGATCGACGGTGGTATACAGGTATAGTTCGAACGATAGCATGTTGGGGAATATTTTCAAACTCTACTGCTACCCATGATAGCTATCGATAGACACACCATCACAATCAAGAGAGGCTCAGATTTCTGGCTGTGTTGGCCAGCCCGGTGACTATCTCAATCTTCTGACGTTTCCAGTAAGACTCGACTCGCTTGTTGCTCGGCTAGGTTTTGCTAACCTACTCGTGTGGTCTGCACCCAACAGTGAGGCGGAATGTCGCTGATTTGCGCCTATGCCCCCGAATCCCCAGACCCCGATATAAACATGCCCAATTCTCTCTACAATAAACCGTGACTTGCCGGTGACTGCATCTACGGAGACCGTTACTTCTACCGGCAAATATATCCTCTACGGGTGCCCAAGATAACTATCGATAGACACCCTCACAATCATACACGTCACAGAATAGGCTGTTGTAGCGACTGTCTTAACCCTATCGTTGCTTAGTATACCTATCGATACACCCCGAACCAAACCTAATGTGGCCCGCTATAGTTATCGATTCTCATAATGTCCGAGCTATTGTTTGCCCGATAGCCTATTACATACGGTGTTATCCAGGGTATAAGACGCAACTGAGCAGCACCCAAACAGCTCGCTCTTTAGCACGGTTTTGAACAGAAGATCTCAGATACCACATCGAACTAACTGGAATGTTGCATACTGCGACTACGGCAGCAGTATCGAAACTACCAAACCTTTCCAACTTCGAATTCGGAGTATACATATATCTTCCGTATCAATAGATTTTTCGTAAATTTCTTGAATAAGTTTGGTGTGGTACTCGTTCGTATGTACATCGAACGATATCGTTAGCGCCAATGTAGGTGATAGGTATTGTTATCGACGCCTATCGTACGAATCAGTAGGGTGGATAATAGGTATATCGACACTTATCGTCCAGAGCAATAGGTATGTGAATATACCTATACATGCCTATCGTCCGTAAAAATACAAAAGTCACAGGTCTATCGATACCTATCGTCCATATCACCAATAGACATGTTGCCAAAACTCATCGATGCTTATCGTGCCAACCGATATCATGGTAGTAAAAGTATCTACCGATACCAACCTTTCAGATACCTGTCAGTCCCAATATCCTACCGACCCAACCGTACGGTTCTGGAATAATCTATCGATAGCTATCTGCTTCAGTAATAGCTTTTGGGCTTAGATGGCAATACAATAGATGGGTGAACGGGGCAGTCGAAGCCCATTGCCGGCCAAAAGAGGATTATTTATATGGCAATCGATGCCTATCACAAGCAACAATCAGCCTCCTATATGATGAATAGGATCCGATCTATTACCTCCTGACCTTGAACCTGTTGTCCAGGGTGTGATAACCACACCCTCCGCTCATGTTGTGGTCACATTTAGTTTTGTCAATGTACGATGCTCCATCGTTGTTTCGTGTCTTACGCGTATTTTTATCCTCCGATGTCTGCTTGTTTGATGTTCCAGGAAGCATTTAACCTTCACAGAAACAATGCGAACAACACGACCAAGCGTCTTCGTCACGACGACAGCGGGTGCTGCAATGCTGTTGCTGCTCTTAAGCGCTACTAAACCCACACGATGCTCGGCGCCTTCAAGCGAGTTCCGCATATCGTGAGTCAGCCGCCTATTCTTTAATTTCGTCTCACTTTGTTGGTTTTGTCATACAAAATGTCTCCAGAAATCAAAATGAATATTTCGTGCCAAGTCGAAGAACGTGATGGTCTTGTATGATCGCTGTTCCTACAAGAGGCAAATACGGGCTGAAATGTACACCTGGTAGATCGTTTCGGTATTCATCTGTATACCCCATCGGCCCTTGTAGTTCCGACCAACTGTTCTGTCCCAGGCATCGAGTATGCCTTTTCTCTATATTCGTCTGAGCACCGCGGCGTCAAAAACACGGAATGTGTCCCAGAACTCGCAGCATCGACAGATTGGAAGTACCTGCCTACCTGGTATTTTGGTACAGAGCCCAGTACCCGTATCGTCCAACATCGACGAATACTGAGTGCAGCCCAGTACTTGCAGTATCCAAGTTTGAAAACATTGCGTATAGCCCCATACTCGCAGTATCAATCCATCCTATAATACTGCTTATAGATGGGTTTATACGCCAAGCATTTCCCGTCTAAAGCGACGGAGTATAATCCTAGCCCTTGCTGTCTGTCCAACCACGCTCGTAATAATATCAGCCAGTCCTGTACTCGCAGTGGCTCACCCCGAAAAATTCAGCTGTGAATTTTTACACGTACAATATATATGGAGTATAATCGGCGTATGCGCGTGCTCGGAACTCGTTCGGAGTACCTGTAAACATCAACGTAAACGCTAAGGCACTTTCTCCCAGATGTAAATACAAATTCTTTCGTATGTGAATGGAAACCACTTGGAAGAACAAGGTAACAGAGGTACATGGGTGAGGTGGTCTGCAGGTAGTTTCGTCCTATTCACCCGCGGAAAAAAACAACACCTGCGTCGAAGCCAATTTGCAGCTGTCGCTAGAATTTTCGCCGATGGAAGCAATTAACTGTCATGAATTAACTGACGTAAAGATGTGTGCGTGGTTTGAAGGCCGATGTATCAAACGCTTGGGTAGGCTTCAACTGTCACGAAAGGGGTCCATATCTTTTGGAGTTGTGGAGGTTGTACAGTTTCAGTAGATCGTTGTGAATATAACACACACGACGTTTACGGCGTGTTAGGGGAAAAAAACGTGTGGACAACCGAGGGACAGGTTGAATTCGTTCCACGCCCGAAATTGAATAATCTAATATCCAGTAATCCCGTTTCTATGCATCCGCAATTTATATATGTGGGGTTTCGTACTTGACGTGGCCTGTTATACGATAACCGACCAGCAACGTTAAGACATCTCAAATATTTTCTCTCTATTCGATTTTTTTTGTTCGACTCTGTTTTAGGAAATGATACTTTGATACATCACGTACGTGTTTCATTCAAACCTGTTGGAGACGCCGTGATTATCACGCATCCATCTCCGCTTTCCCCGGTACGTGCAAACATTTGTATCGCGAATTGGGTCCGTCAATCCGACTCCTCATCAAACGGTCTATGTGATATCAGGCTAGAGTTTTGGGATAGCCATTTCACCAGTAATAAACACACACATATGGAAATGATTCCTCTATAGAATCCTGATGGAAATGATTCCTCTATCGAATCCTGTTCGATGTAGTCTCCTGGAATATACTCTAACGATTTCTACGGTGTCGAATCCCACCTCATTTCGAATTCCGTGTTTCCAAGTCAGACTGTGCGGTTCGGTGCAGTATGTGATTTTGAGAATCGTTCGATTCGATGCCGTGCGGTAGTTTTGTTATATTCTTTTATTCTCCGGCGTGGCGTAAGATCCAGTATAATTCACGGTTTAGGGCGAGTGGGGGCCTTTATGCTTGGGGATTCAAAAGTACGGATTGCCTTTGTTACAATATAATCAACCGATGTGATGCGGAAATCGTTCGCCCAACATGTTCGCACCGAAAGAGGAACTATCACCGCGAAAAGCCTTGTTATGCTTTCTCAACTTGCCCACCCCCACGCCCTCTCCCCAGCCCAAGTGTTTTCCGGAAACTGCCCTAAACGTCTTTGCCTTAGCGAACGTTATACCCTTTACCTCGGTGGGCTTCCAGTCAACGGGATATACGCCTCCTACGTTTCGTACTCGGTCTAGCTATAGTTTTAACCAAACATTCTTCGAATGTGTGTGAAACTAAATATAGCACTTGTTTCATGCGTTATGTGAACTCCTGTGCCGCGCCTACGTCAACCGTGCCTGATCTGTTAAGTACGTATCCGACACATTCTACCATGGAGGTGCACCAGCAATTTTTTTAGTCTCATCACTTCAGGAGCTCTGTGCTTCACCCACAAACTGATTTGGTGTAAAGAAAAAGTCCATCCCGATGAACGAACCCATGGCCTAGGCATACAAAAAATTCAGATTGCAAAACAAGAATGAAATGACATGCCGATGATTTTGGGGTAAGGAGCCCCGTCATTCAGAAACAAAAACGCCAAAAAGAGATACCACTATCGTAGCACGCGTCATCCCCGCTGCATACGTTTATTCGAAGTTGATCACGATACGCAATACCAGGTAATCACTAGCATATGTGTACCAGTATATTTAGTGTACGTCTTCCAGACAAGTCGTGGAAACAGGTGTCGTTACTTCAAACCCCCGCCCGGTTTGTGAACTAGTTTCTATCGCTCGGAGGAAAAAACATTTTTTCTTGTCGTCGGTTCACATTGAACATTATCTGCACGAGTTCCTGTTTTTCGTCTACGTAGTATCAAGGTTTCGCTAAGCGTTCGCCTTGTATTTCGCCTGCGATTGTTAGTGCACAGGAGCCGTTCCTTCTCTCGGGGAACGTCGCATATTGTTGAAATAAAAATCTTGTACTTACGTGTGGCCTTTTCATTCCTTTAGGAATGCATCAAATGTTTTGGAAGATTGCAGTTCTGATTCGTGTCGGATATCCACTGTAGTTTAACAAGGGTTTCACCCTCTTCGATTCTTCTATACCACCCTGGCCACCCCTGCTCGTGGTGCTTTCCCAACGACGGTACTATAAACGGCACAGTCCACCGCGTCTTCAGAGTAACCGTTTTACTGTGCGTTTGTTCATGGTCTGGGCGAAGGGTACACAAGCCGAGTGCGTGTATTGTAGGTCTTGACTACATCAACATATCTGTTCAAATGTTTAAAAAAAAATCGTGCTTTGTACGACTGAAAACAATGGTTAAACGAATTCCCAATAGTTTGACGTCATTAACAGGGTGCAGTTCTAACAGGGATAAGTCCTACACGCTACATGCATAAGTTCAATTTGTGAAGAACACTACCGCTGCCATAAACACCTTCAGTCGCCAAGGCTCACTTCGAGCGCCATTCGTGTTACTCCGGCCATAAAAGTACGAAATATTAGGGTGTACCTTTGATGCTTCTTCTGAACATCAAACCAGCTGCCCTTACACTTCCGTCCAGAGTAATTTGTCATATCTCACCTCTTACGTAACACCTCCCGCTTTTGCTCTGGTTTTGTACGTTCCTCGGTGCGAACCAATCTTGTACAGGCCCGATGACGTCAACGAGACCTGCCGTACTCCCGTCCGATACGCGGCCATCACCAAGAGCAAGACCATGGGGGTGGCAACCACCGCGACGCCAGCTTTCATGGTCAACGCCTCGTACAACAGCACTCTTATAGACGACTTTCACGACCAAACCGTCAGCTCCCAAGCTGGATATACTCTGTTGCCACACTTTCAGAGTCCTGGTGTGGGTGTAACCACGACGAACCAAGACGGAAGCGTTACGCCCTCCACAACCACGACCACCAGCATCAAAATGAGGAGCAGCAGTTGGAGAAGCACGACCCCGACAATCGCTTCCACCAGACTCACCAGCAGCGACGCAACTGTTTCTCATACGTCAAGCACTAACATCTATGGCGACAACTTCGGCGGAGTCGACGAGGAGGACAGCAACAACGAGTCTAGGTGGACAAGATTTCGGCATGAACTCCTACTCTTCCCCGACCAGTTCATAACCCGCTTCCTCAACGCCCTCATGTACCTGGCCGAGGTTATCACGGCCGACGTCATTTCCGCCTTTTTGTTCGGTAGGTGGCGTCCACGTTACTACCAACGTGCCAGCAAGAACCGGCTCAACCGTAAAAGACGTAGGCGCCTTCGGCGGTTCATGATGAACGTCATCGACATGGGCATGACGATCTGTGATGCCTGCATGCATTTCCCCAATACGTTGTGCCTTACGCGAGACGACATGTCAAGACCCTCATATCAGATGATGTCAAACGTTCAGCTTACTGAATACCCAGCGACCCTTTCGACATTTGCCAACGTACCCACATCTGAGGTCATGGCAAGCTTTGCATCGGCTTGGTCTTCATCGATCGATACCATCGCCTATAAAGCATCACGAACCTCGCAGTTCCCAGAACTTCCGGCCTTGTCACCACCCGTGGCACAGGGGGAGGCTGCCACCGCCGAACAAACACAAGTTTTTTCAACGCTTGAGTCACTCTTGCCAAAGGCTCCGAAGGTGTCCGCGGGAGCATCGTGTCACCTAAGCGCATCACTTCCCTGTACCGCACTCGAGATACATTCGAGACCAGCTGTGTCGCCATTCATGCCGTTGGTATTGCCGGCTGATCTACTCACGACGGTGCCATCACTTCTCTCGAGGCTATGCCTGCCGGAATCCGGACAAGAAGAGACGAGGCTTCGTGCGGCGAGACCCCTGACGACGACGTGCCCCCTTGGGAGGGCGTTTACAGATGGGTATGATGAGGTGAGTCTATTTAAGTCGGAGTCGTGGTAGGTGGTACTAGTCTGATAGCGCACAGACACGAAATAAATAGTCATCGTAGATTGATGAGTAGTACGACATTGCGTACAGGGTTTTTCATCTGTCCATATTGTCTGTTTTTACCGTTCGCTTACCGGAACTATTTGTTTCCCCCGATACCTCGCCTATCCCCCCGATTTTCTATAACTAACCTTCCTCCTGATACCGTTTATTTCCGTCTCCCCTACTTGGAACTTCACCCACGAACGACTTCACGTCGTGGCAGACGAACACGAGACGGCCTGTTTCCGCCACCTCTAACGAGAAAAGGGATTGGCTAGCCGGTCAAGGCATTGGGTTATTGCTGGAAGGCTCGGCTTCACCTTATCCCCCTACGAGTAAGGCGTTACGACAAAATCGTCCAAGTATTGTCGCAGCCGAAGCAAACTCTTGGAATGATGAGGTGAGTTCAAAGGGTGTATAGGGATGGTTTGGGTGATGGTCTGATATTTTGAATGTTTATCTCACCCATCAGCATGCAGCACATCCAACGTATTTGTCAGTTTTGATTGGCACAGCGGTACAAACTCCATGTTAATTCAACAGGGTATTTTGCCATGCTATACCGCAGTGCCCGGGTGGTTCGGCGTTGATATGGAAAAACACCTCGGCCGTATCGTCCCAACGCCAAAGTTATACTTTACCTCCGTGTTGCCAAGGTAGTGTGTTGAGTGACTGCAAGTCATCAGTTATTATACAGCTGTGGGGCGTAGGTATAACAGGTAGTGGCTTGCGGTAGGATATAGATGTTCTCTGATACTGCGCTCCTGAGGATATTGGGAGTGGCGGGGGAAGGGGGGGAGCGGTCTCCGTTAATCGCGGCCGAAGCTGAAGCATACCGTTGCCCACATTTTTATAATATCGAATATTGTTCCGTTCGGGACGTTCAGTCGTCAAACGCTGGGCCAAGCCAACCAATGTGTGAAAACGCACAGTATTTGTCTGAATGGGGGAAGAACCACATTAATACAACACTTGTTTGATCGAATGCCTTTCATTCATGTCCAAACAATTGTACAGTGGTATAAACGTGAATTACCTTAGTAAAGCCGCAGTGTCGACCCAGAGTAATCAATTTTGCCACGCTCATTGTTCTTTCCTCTAAACATTTTCCGCCAAAAGAAGGACATTTAATGCCCAGGATGGTCAGAGCAAGTGCAACAAAACAATACCATCGTCGTATGAATATACAGCCTGCTTAACCTGCCTTGAGACGCAGCAAAGTATGAGGTGCCGCCTACGTTTGGCCTTCATACGGAAAGCATACACGCCTAGAGTTCTCAGCCGCTGAATCGTCAGACTGCTGTACTCCCGCCTCATTAGCTTTGCCGTTGCACGAAAGTCCCATCATTATGTTAGTAGCCCATTAACCACTCACTACATTATTTTAACTTCTTCCCCTTCTAATCCATGCTGTTCAACCGTACGGCACGCGAAGGGCCTTACGAACACTCTGGCGAGATACAACATTGTTGCGGGAGGCGTCACCACGGCCGTTGAAAGGTTTGATGATAAAGCCGGCAACTCCGACGAACTCCCTCCGGCCCCGTTCTTTGTATCAGAACACTACACGCCCGAGAACACATGCTACGTCAGTGATCACGGCGTAGCGTACACAACCATCGTCATGTCGTACGTTCACCGCTTCAATCTGCCAACTACACGGGAAGCGCAGGAAGACAGCCCTACCTACAGGCAGATCGGCGACGTGTCTGACGTAATTTATCTAGCCGCTAACGCACGCATGCGGTGTAAATGGTCTCGCGCTTGCATTCAGACCAGTTCTAGCGAGTACTATCGTTCGTCTGTGGAGGCTGTGTTTGTGTCGCGTTTTATTCCAGATGAGGCTGACATGATGGTGTTGAACGGTTTGGTCACGAAATATATCTAATATTTTGGTGTCCATGTAGGCTAGCCACATATCCCGTTGAGCGGTGTTTGGGGGGAGGGAGGGGGGGGGGGGCATTCGAGCCCATTAAGGTTCTGGTTTGTTATTTTCTGTAGCATAGTAGTCATTCTGACGTGTCGTTTTGTTTGTCGGCCTAACAAATAAGGGTAATGAATCGGGAGGGATCCGAATGGTGGGTGTGCTGATGTCGTAGCTTCAATTCTGGTCTCACCATAAATGGTGGTGTTGTGGTATCAGGAGGCCTCCGGTTAATGGGGCGTTGCACATGATAGATGGCAACACGTTATATCAACGAGGGTTTAGAGCCTATTCAGGATAAACTTTGTGAGTGTCGGGTGCATATTAACGCTTTTGGCGCGGGGTCAGCCTACTTGGACTTGCCTAGCAGAATCGTGAAATAGACAAGACGCGGTTGGGGATGACTTGTATCATTTGTCAATCATTTTCATCGATAATTCATGGTTTAAAGGATTGTTTTGCTTCTTGTTTATGAGCCGTGAGTGGTGATGCGTCGCCTATGACGCACGTTTGCGTTTTCAAGGCGCTTTTTGAGTCTCCGTCGCAGCAAAAGTGTTAACAACTACCAGGTATCTAATAATGTTAACTTTGCAGTACTCGTTCTATCTTTCACTGCCACAAACGATGTGGCGAAAATTAATAACAGCTTTACTCGATACCTTGTAAAGCTGAAACCCAGGATATTATTCGAAACATCCACAAACATTGGACATTCACTACCCCAATAGTTGATCATCATGTAGACTGCATGATATGCGGTACGTTAAGGAATAGCGCAAAAATCTTCCTCAGACCGCAAAATTCATGCCATACGGCGGTCCCGTTTAGTCGTGCCTGGTACTTGGTTGGTGTTATAGACACCATGTCCGGTTAGATTGTAATACAAACAATTTCGCGTTGTCTTTTCCGACGCAATACTATGGAATGCGACAATTGTCTTCAAAATGGTATGTAGATATATTTCATCTCCATGATATAGTCCGATGAATTTTTGCGAAAAACATCCTTCGTTTCCAACGTACGATATACATACTGTAGTTCATTCGGCAGTCGTCGTTAGCCATAGAGCTCATTCGTGTTGAGACATAGATCACAACGACACCATGTTTTGGTATGAACTTTGTACTGAGAGCAACTACGCGAAATGCGTACGCAACGAGTTTCTGGGCATATATATAGTTCGCAAGTATACCACGATAATATGACGATCCACCACGATCATGAAAAACACGGAAATCACGCCGATCAATATGTACGCGGTGTACTTGCTGGGGCAACAGTAGTTAGTCCAAGAAAGCATAAGCCACCACCAACTACTTCGAGCCTGTATACCGTATTGCCGTGGCCCCATAAAGCTCAACCAGACACACACATTATCTGCACAACCATACATAGTAGATAACGGGAAAATCCGAAGACCTCCGCAACTCACAGCCAAAACAGATATATCGTCTAAAGTGCCGACTGTCTTGGTCCATGCCTCGCTACATACATACATGATTACGAGTAAAACTTTAATCGCGATCTGGACTAGCCCAACCTACGTTTTCGCGCACATTCGAATGGTGTCGCGAATGGTTAGCATGTTTAATGTGGCACGAATCACCTCTCATGAAAGTATATCGCGAATGGTCATTGGTATTCAAAAGGGGCGATTACATCATATTTTACTTTTTTCTCGAATTGTTGCGTAAACAAGTATCTTTCGTTAACCGTCTAATTTTGTCAACATTTCCAAACCCAGAAATGTCGTAAGAACACTATCGGAACCATGCCTATATTGCTTGTTCGGATTTGGGTGCTTTTCGGGAAATGGACTCAACGCTACGTACCATGTATGGAATTTCCCCCGAGATGAACGGCGACCAGTCGTCAGCTACGTCTCTTCGAACCACAGAATTTGCAACGAACGAAAGATCCGCACATCAATGCCGTGACTCCTTCAAAGCAACATGTTTGGACACACGACAAGAGTTGAATTACTGTATTTATGTTGTTGACAGAGGCATGGACCAACCCAATCGTCACCAAAACTATCATTAGCGAGCGGTTTCCATCGACGAATAATACGATATCCATTACCTCACTTCGTCTGAAATATATATATATCATGTACGTCGGATTGATGCTGGGTTGTCATTTGCAGATTGGTGTTCAAGTTTGAAAGTGCGATAGATGAAATAACCTATCCGTCGACAGATCAATTTACGTCCCAGGAGTGAGCAAACCGCCCTAAGCTTAAAGCGGTTCTTAAACACCCGTAACACTAATAAATATAACACGAGATAGTTCAATACGTCAAGAGACTGGCAAAATTCAACCACCGCGTCTGAAGTTTATGTCGCCAAGGACGGAACCTGTTCGCGACAAGTAAGGCGTTCAACCTCCAGCTGTAAGAGATGGAAGGAGAGCGGGATTGTGTGGTAAATCCATATTTCCTCGTGCCTTAACTGCTATGCAATGCACAAGTAACATCTTTCGAAACAGTTGCCACAATCCTGTCATCAGAATGAACGCGAATCGATGTGGCTTCTCTGTATGAGCCTCGTTATATAGCAATAGTATTGTGCGCGTCACTCCCACGGGATATGTCGGCGCTAAGTCCACCGAAACATCGGCATGACCAACTTTGGGGTTCCGATAGCCTGCACGTTAGGATCGGCCCCTTGTACCGGTGGTCACATGGGCCAACAACTAGAACGACTGTATATCGAAACAGGGTTACGCTACTATTACGGATGACCATAGTAACCAGGAGCCCCGGCATACACAAAATTATGGATATTAAACTGTTTTAACTGACGACCAAATTTGGTCCTAATTACTCTGTTCCCTCGTAATAGGTGTCTTGGTTGGAGAGTACAGCATGGAGCAAAGATGGGGATTCGGGGGTCTCGTGTAGTTTTGTGCACTGCGAAGCAAAACCAATAAACTCAGGTCACGGAGACGACGATATACTGGCGCTTACAGTCTTGTAGAACGTTCAACTTCGAAGACGCCACGAACGTCCCCGCCAAAGCCCTCAAAGCACATTGTTTTGGTATATACGACGAGGTATATTTCTGGTTGAGATAGGACTCCTTTTTTCTTTATAAATGCCAAACCTCGATATTATTTCACATTCCTACTGCGACGATCACTCTACCAATGGGGTAGAAATGTTTGGGAACTGAGAAGGCACCCGACTGAGCCTCCCTTTTATAGCGTGTTTTAGCCATCGAAAATAGATCAGCCATATAAATCTACACGTTTCATCTGTTGTGGCGCGAAGAATTCGTACAACCTCACTGAAAGGTCCGGTAAGGCCGTTCTGAAAGTTAAGGCACATAAGCTATAACTAGGTGGTTTGGCATAGTGTATGCACAGTGATCACGATATTGGTTGACTATGGTGAAACCACTGTCGGCTTGTTCTGCGTGCCTGAGACGTTCATATAGTATGGGCGATTCAGCCATTAGCTGAGCCGGTTTTGTATCGTTTTCCGCATCAGAGGCAGGGTGCACAGCATTTGCTTAGGCCAGTAATGTGGCACATTATACTTCACCGACTTGTGTCATTCTGATTCTCTACCAGGGTATACGCGTTCTTATTTCCGGTATTCAGGACAACAGACGCGTGCTACGCTACATGCACTATTTTTTTTCGAAACAAAAACTTGAATGACGGGGCTTCTTAACACAAAGCCGTCAGAATGCCATTCTGGTTTTGCAGACTAAGTATTTTATTTAACTCGGCCATGGGTATGGTCATCATCTGGTTGCGCTTTCAATTTCCTAAAAAAACGTTTTTGGTCGAGGTATAGAGCTCCTCAGATGAAGAGCCTCAGAAAAAAATTGGTGTACCGTTTCCGAAGCATACGCCAACAACGAAGTCATACAGTATATTTGACATGTAACTACCTTACTTCCGGTTCAACCAAACACCTTAACGTGCTCTTTGACTGCTCCCAACACATGATTTGATCAATATTCCTGGAAATAGCTTTGATTTAACTTCAGAGGAACATCACGTGGACATCGTGACCAACGACTCGGTTACCCGTCGTAAAAACAAACACACGAAAAAGACAGGGCCAGCATCGCTAAATGCCCTGCTGGGTTGCTTGGCCTACTCATCCAACAAAAACAGACAACATAGTCACAGAGTATACGTCGTAGTAGGCAACCTTACCAGTTATCTCGGCCGGTTATATATTGGGGCTATTATTTACACCATATACGCCCGATGATCAGAAATAGAGCGGGTGGAATATCAGCATGGCTGCGAAAGCCATTTCCGACGCGGTTGGCAGCTAAACCCCTGAGCAACGCTAGAAACATCTGGTTCTTAGAATACCAATTGCCTTGGTGCCAATCGGAGCATGGTTTACAAAAATATAATATTCCAACACATGCGGGGTAGTCCAACACCGTTCACTTTGTGAGCCCCGGACTCGTACAGCTTGTTCCGTAACAGCTGTGGTACTATCTCACACAGACAACCTCATGAGGCAGTTCTAAACTCCGGGGATACATCTACTTTTTCAGAGACGGAAACACCGCTTTACTGCTTGAGGAATAAACATCATCCACCAGCGACAAATCGCCTACAACCGTAGGATTCCGTCATGTCAACAACGCCACGTGATATAGTTTTGGAAACGGAGCCGATATTCTCCGTGTGGTGCAACGGCCATTCACTATTGGCATGTGATTGTAACACAGATGAGCTATATCTAAGCTTTCTACCACTGGAAGAAGTTTTCGGACATGTAACAACAACGTGATCCCTTCCAGAACACGCAATTCCAAAAGAACACTCGGTCTTACCATTGAAATATCCTTTCCCTACGGGATGGATGTACGAGCCACAGACAACATTGCTGCTGCACTTGGGTTTAAAGTGAGGACGATGCCGTCAAAGATGGGGCCGTGATCACGGCAGTGTGAAGGCTGTTCTCCACTGAGTCCGGACAACGAATGTTTCACGCAACCCGCCACAGTGCACGCTGCTTTAAAGTTAACAACCTGACCGTCAACAAACTGAGCTTGAGGTCAGCACATACGGTCGCCGCCCAGTTAGTCAGTATACCCTACGGGTAGCCTTCTACAAGAGTCACACGAGCAACGTTTACTGAAGATATCGACCATGCCATCCTCGGAATGTCGTCTGCAGTAACCAGTCCTCTTGGTGCTCTTGGCGTCGAATTTTTTTGATTTGCATATTTCAGCGGACCATAGTAATCAGGACCTACGAAAAACACAAAAACCTGTACATTCCCCAATTTTTACTAACTATATTTGGTCCTAAATTCTACATACCCCCCTAATAGTTCATATGAGCAACGTTTGTGACGGATATCGATCCCGTCCAAGGTTTACTGCCTGCAGTAGGAAGGTCTCTAGATGCCCTTGACGTCGAAATTATATTGACTCGAGCATAATTCATGTAATCAAGGCTTATTGCGGACATCGATCGTATAGTCCTTGGCATGCCGCCTGCAGTACGCCGCGGTTTTGTGTCCAGTGCATCGCATTACGGTACAGTCGTGCAAGAGGCATGTGAACAACGGTTACGGAGGACTTTGAGCCTGCCGTCCTCGGCATGTGGTATGCAGTAAGCAACCCTCTTGCTACCCTTTGTATTGAAAGGAATTTTCGTTAAAACGCATGTGAGCAACAACTGTTGTAGCGTACATCTACCATATCATCCTTGGCATGCTGCTTGCAGTACGCCGCAGTATTGCTTTCCTCGACATTGAAGAAGGGAATTATCGCGCATGAGTTACGTGAGCATCGCCTGCGGCAGACATTTACCACGCCGTCCTCAGCGTGCTGTGTGCAGTATTTAGCCTTCCTGACGCGTTCGAAATGAAAAGCTGCAAGCATCATGCAGGCATCGTGAACGAAACGCCGGCTGCGGACGATGATCATGCCGTCCTCCTAATGTGTTTTAAAGTGTGTAGCTGTCTTGCTGACTGGAATACAGTAAAATGGCTGTGTTGTGCTGTGAAAATTTGAACAACGCACCATTGATGCCAGGAATGAGATCAGCAAAATACCGGTCACATAAAATATAGTGGGCCGGTGGTAACGGCAATACGTACTCGACGGTTTCCCGTATCCGTTACATCATCTCACAAGCAAATATGGGCTTGACTACAGAAACTGTTCATTCGCCCGAAGGACTGGATCAAGACGAGGCCGGTCAAAGATATTACTGAGTTGATGATGCTGAACTTCACCTGAAATTCCGGCATAGAAAACCAGATTACGCCTGCGATACTTCGACCGATAGGGCGGTTGTAGTGGATAAGGTCGGGAATGAAAAACTTTTGACGTAGGTCAAGTCGATACGATTGCAATTAAAGTCGGACCGTCCCTCGTGTTTAATGTTTAATTTCCAGGCAACGACAACGAACCTGTGCTAGCTAGGTACCAATACAGTAATTCCTCCACATGCCGGCCTCGACAGCGTGAAGACTTAATAATTCGACGTGTGATCCGGGTGCTTCGTACGCCCTCGTGGTATAGATACTTTTCCGACGACTGTTGTGTCGGAAAGCGTAATTTCCGGGGGTGGGAGGGTCAAGACTGTCTTCGCTCAGCGTGTCAAGATGGAGAACGTATGTGAAACGGTCGGTTGTACTCTACACACAGAAAACCATCCAACCGCGATCGGTCGGAAGAACGATCGGAGAAAATGTTTGAGTTGAAAACACTCATTAAGAAATGAACATTTCGATACTTCTCTAGTGTACCGGGTACGAGAGAAATATCACAAAATTTAGCCATATACTTTTCGAGTACGCGCCGGATCAAAATCACGTTGCTTGAGCATGGGCAACATTTACATGGTAGTTAACGTCGCTTTAGAATAAGTCGCTACAGCTGCTTGTGATTTTGCTGCACGGCAATGCGGCAAACAATATAAATACCCCTTCGACGGTCCGCCCACGTAATGGATCCCTAGTCAAGCTCTAGATATTATTATGGACAGATTTAGGTGTCGAGGACAGCACCCGCTTGGTCACTTTGACGTGCTAGGGCTGCCTCATTTGGAGTCACGTCTAGAATGCTAGACGGATTCCGTGACACGGGAGCATCGCGTTCCTGGTCCGTCTGCTGCGCACTTTGCCCAACTCGTAATGATGCGCTGTCGTCCTTCTCAGACGCGGATGTTAACACGAAACCCATAATGTCGTTTTGGTCGGTTTCTCTGAGTACCAAACAAATATTCGAATGGGTCGCTCACGCAGCCTGTTAACCCGCAAGCTGTGCATGACGATTGTCTAATAGACAAACAATACCAGTAGTCGTGGGGTAACTTGTTGCCAGCCAAACGTAGGCGAGGGCCACTCCGGTTCCTACACGCTGGTACAGTAACAGCATGACGTCTAAACATACCTCGATGGGCCCTACCTGCCTGCGTGCTTGCACTGCTGCTGTGCGAAATAACCATCATATACGAGTAATTTATCTGCACAGTAGCAGTAGTAGATTTACAATCGCGAGTTTAGTTTCCGTCTCAGTCAACAAGATCATCCAAAATATCAGCGCGGGCGCATATAAGTATGCGAAAAATGTGCCGCTAATTGTTCCTCTGCTTGGTGAGGTTACGACGACAAATGGGTGTCAGCAGCCCGCCACACTACCAAACTTTAGCAATAATGGTGGAAATCAATATCGTCGTCGCTCTACAAAACAATTTTTCCTGCAAGAGGAAGCATATCAACTGGATTTCAGTTCACCTAGGCACTCTACCGCAGCATTGTAGTATATGTGTCTTCTAACATTCAATTAAACTGCCCTGAAACCTGTACGTACGTACGGGGTCAACCCCACGCTGCTTCTGGCTTCATACGGGCGCGGAAATTAAACACATTATATGTGTTACCGGCCAGTAAAAGTCCAGCCCAGACATCATGCTCCGGGTAGTGCTGTTAAAGTCGTTGAGTAGTAGGCGGTTGGTGCCAATCGCGGATGCCCGTTTATGTGACCTCTCCTGCTCTTTGCACATAAAACAATGCCATCAATACTCTCAAACACTCTTGAGAGTTGCCGTACGATTACATGAGTCTGAGAGACTGGCGTTGTGCAGCGGTCGGCGAGCGGTGCACTTGGTCCTATATCTCGAATCACCATCACATACGCTACCAGCAGTAAATATACATACACATAATGTAATACGCCCGATCAGAGGATCACACACATCTTAAAAAAATTGTGTTCGACTATATCTTCGGTCTGCCACCTTGAGTGTAATATATTTAACGCACATGCCACGCTCGCCACCTCTCCGGGAGTCCGGAAAAGCTGATCGATAAATCCGAACTTACCTGCCGGAAATATTCAAATCCAAAATGCTGATAAAATTCCCAAGTGTCAGAACATGGAAGAGGATGGATCGTGATTAAACACATACTTCGAAGTATATGATCTTTCCGAGGGCTTTTCATTAAACCTCAAAATAACTTGCTATTTAAAGGCATACAGTTACAGCATGTGAATGCTTGGCTTCGAGGGTCGGGACGACCGCACCAACCTCCCGGCCCTGGAGGAAATGGAAACGCGACGATCAAACTCTCTTGTACGCCCACGCGCTGCCAAAACAGGCTCCGAGAGCATTGAGGTGACGGTGCGGAGACAGAGCATGTTGCTCACGGGATTCGTGTCACGTACGGGGTCGGAGCGTCTGCCAACGGCGGTGACGTTTGGTTAACTGGTTTGTGGTAAGAGCTACTCCGGGAGGCAAGTGAAGGATTGGATGGTATGACGGAGTTTGTAATGAAGTTCGAAGAGTGGCGAAAGGCTGCGAAGAAGGCCGGCAGATGCTTTCGACGGGTCGAGGAGAAGGCGGATGCATTCTTGGTGGAAATGTCATAACGCAGAGAGATCTATAGCTACAGAGCTATGCGCGAAAAACGCGGCCGCTCCACCCATCGTTGCCACAAATACATCTGGGGTGGGCGGTGGGGGGGTGAGGAGAGGGGAGACGAAAGGGTGGGTTGCGGGGGGGGCGTCCTCTCGTCGAAATTGAAGTGATGGTCTGGCCATCATCGTCCGGGGTATGCGTGCGTTCCCGAGGCCGTAAGAAGCCAGCGTAAGGGAACCAGAACTTTTTTTGTCTCGCCTGGTTTTCCATTTATTGCCTTTAAGCATTTGATGCCTTCTATGTGCCCAATGCCTGTCTAGGTCAGTTCCGGGGATGTGCTATTAACGCTTTTTGCCTATCCTTTCCTTTATTTCTTTTTTATATATTATTTCTATATTTTTCGATTGCCTCGGGTCATTCGTACACACATGCGTATTATTCGCAACGACTCTTCGGTTGGTTGAAATTTATCTCCACACCGCACACACCCCTGAAGGCGAGCTCACGAACGTCTTTCAATTACAATGTCTAGCACGTGGTTGCCTTTTGTTATGTTCATTAAATTTTATTCTTTCAGACGCGCGTTTTCTTCTTTCGTAGCGCTGTGAGTTTTTCCTTTACCTAGCTATACGCTAACCCCCCCCCCTGCTGGCGTGTCTACTTAACTTATTACCCACGTAATATCGTCCTGCTTCGGTTTGTGTTTATCTCGATTTTCGTTCTGCTTCAACATATTTATTTTTATTCTCGGATTTGTACATTATTTGGTTTCCGTGGTGGGATTTGACGGAGTGGGTTCAGTGTAAAGTCTTGAAACGTATGTAGTAGTATAAGCCTGAATCATACCAGGTACGGACGTTGACCTCGCATTTCACAGTATTTATCTTTTGGTGGATGTACGACTTGCGTCAGATATGATAGATACGCATACCACTATTAGTTTGTATATCAGGTATATTTTTTCTGGTGTATTGTTCCACTCAAGAGTGACGGAAGCCTAACCTGTGACCACAGACTTGATTACGAGAGATAATGTGACAACAACAACAACGACAACAACTCCAAGGCTCTCAAGAAGACGATATAAGAGAACATCGAAACGACCATCCACATCCGGCAACTCTTCTTCGCAAGCTCTACTTTGCGGGGGTACTGGTACGGTAAAACATTGGGCGATTCCCCTGTCGGATAATGTTTGCGCACATAGCCGCTGGGGAAAACCTGGGACAAGGTTGGCCATCTAACAGCTGGCTCAGAACCCTGTGAGACGACCTCGCAGTTTTTGTATCCACCGAAGGCTCCAAAGAGGACCCCCCACGGCAGTTTGGACTTGAAACCGTACTGTGGTTCCATGCGCGCAAGCGGTAATAGGCGGTCGTCGAAGCAGCCGAACGGTTTATGTCCAGGTGGTATGAAGAGGACGAAAAGATGAGATCGGAGAGTCCCGCAGGCCGTTGCCTGGCGCCCAAAGCGAAAGGGGGAAGGGCGTGGGCGGGGTGGGGGGGGGGGGGGGGGGGGGG
>JAYJMJ010312468.1:0-24482 GCA_036873875.1 Laminaria ephemera | reverse complement strand
CCCCGTCATAGCCCCCGTCATAGCCCCCGTCATAGCCCCCGTCATTCAGATTTTTTTTTGCCAAAAAAGTGCTACCTCTATCGTACCACGCGTCGTAGGTATAAAACGGAAAATGTTTGAAAACACAAAATATATAATTCGGACGATTTTCGGTTGTTCTTCAGTTGAGGACCCTAGTCCACGTGTGCTACGACGGTGGTAGAGGTAGCACTTTATGGCAGACAAAACTCCTTCACCCAAAATCGTCGGAATAATTTGTTTTGTTTTTGTTTTTGCAATAATTTTCGTTGTAGACTTAGGCCATGGGATTGTTCATCGGGTAGCGCTTTTATTTTTCCCCCCAAATCAGTTTTTGGGAGAGGTATAGAGCTCCTCAAGTGAGAAGAGCCTCAGAAGGAAAAGGGTGCACCTCTACCGTAGCGTTCGTCCGGTCAGTGGGAAATGGTTTGTCCCCAATCGTAGCACGCGTCGAGGATGCCGTCAGCGTGGTCGAGTATCGGTGACACAAGCTTCACACTGCCGACACGACTAACCAGCTGAAAACAACCAATACGAGAGGCGATCTTGTCGTCGGTCTAGGAAGGGCGAGCAGCGGTACGAGAGTATGATCACGCGCTGCGCGCGTTTCGTGCAGCTCAGGAGCTATCATACTGCCGACTCATGCTACGATAGAGGTGCACCCTTTTTTTTCTGATGCTCCTCACTTGAGGAGCTCTGTACCTCTCCCAAAAACTGATTTGGATGGAAAAATAAAAGTTCTACCCGATGAACAATCCCATGGCCTAGGTATTCAACGAAAATTATTCCAAGAAATAGAACGAAACTCCGACGATTTTTGGTTGAGAAGCCCCCCCCGTCATTCAGAAACAAAACCCCCCCCAAAACGTGCTACCTCTGTCGTAGGAGTCACTGCCATTGGAGGCGACGCATGCTTCGATAAAGGTGCACCATTTTTTTTCTGAGGTGCTCCTCACTTGACGAGCTCCATACCTCACCCAAAAACAAATTTTGAGTAAAGTGAAAGTGCAACCCGACGACCAAACCCATGGCCGAGGTAAAGAAAATATTCAGATTGCAAAACAAGAATGACATTCCGGGGGTTTTGGAGTTAAGGAGCCTCGTCATTCGGAAACAAAATTGTCCAACAGTGCCACCTCTATCGTATCACGCGTTGACAAACACAGACGACGATAAAGGAGGAGCCACTCCTAACATTTTCTGAGGCTCCTCACTTGAGGAGCGCCACACCTCATCCAAACGCCCGATTTTGAGAAGCATTGTACGGTTAAACCCGATGAGCAACCTCAACAATAACGCACTTGGTAAAGTAATAAAGGTGATATTCCAACGATATTTGATAGTTTTTTTCTGTTATGTAGTCCCGTCAATCAGAAGTGCTTTGTGCTCTTAATGTGCTACCTCTATCGTAGCGCTGACTCGTGCGTTCTACGATAGAGGCAGCACTTTTTCGCTGAAACGTTTTCTGAATGACGGGGCTCCTTAACCCACAAACGGTCGGAATTTCGTCGTTCTTGTTTTGCAATATATTTGTTTTCTATATTTAGACCATACGGGTCTGTTCATCAAGTTGCGCTTTCCGTTTACTCAAAAAGCAGTTTTTGGGTGAGGTATGGATCTCTTCAAGTGAGGAGCCTCAGAAACAAAATGGTGCACCTCTACCGCAGCATGGAGTCTGTGCCTGTAGAAAATCAAATTCGACACGTGCTACGATAGAAGTAGCCCTTTCAGGCTTTTTTTGTTTCTGAATGACAGGGCTTCTTAACCCGAAATCGTCGGGATGTCCTTCTTGTTTTGCAAAAAACAAATTGGTATACCTAGGCCATGGGTTTGTTCATCGGGTCGCTCTTTCAGATTTTTGCTCAAAATCTTTTTTTGGGTGAGTTGTAGAGCTCCTCAAGTGACACGCCTCAGAAAAGAAAGGGTGCACCTCTACCGTAGCAAAATATTTTTTTTTTGAGGCTTCTCCTCACTTGAGGAGCTCTATACATCTCCCAAAAACCGATTAGGGCAAAAATAAAAGTGCTTCCCGACAAAGGTAAAGGTGGACCATTTTTTTTTCTGAGGCTCCTCACTTGAGGAGCTTCATGCCTCACCCGTAAAAAAATATTTTGAGTAGACTGAAAGTGCGACCCGATGAACAAACCCATGGCCTAGGTATACAACGAACTTATTGCAAAAATGGCACGAACTTCCAACGATTATGGGTTAAGGAGCCCCGTCATGACGCGCGCTACGTTAGAGGTGGCACGTTTTGGCTTTTTTGTTTTGTGAATGACAGGGCTCCACAACCCAAAACCGTCGGAATTTCAGTATTTGTTTACAACAATTTTTTGTTGTATACCGAGGCCATGGGATTTTTCGTCGGGTAGCGCTTTTGATTTTTTTTTCCAAATCAGGTTTTGGGAGAGGTACGGAGCTCCTCAGGGGAGGAGCCTCACAAACGAGGTGCTGCACCTCTACCGTACCATGCGTCAGGAGCCCCGTCATTCAGAAAACGTTTCAGTCAAAAAGTGCTGCCTCCATCATAGCACGCGCCAAACGAGGGTGACGATACTGTTTTTTATATATAGGGGGGGGCAATGTAATGTAATTAATTATTTATTCATTTATTTTTGCGGGCGGTTGGAAATGAATGGGTTTTGCGAAAGAGGGGGGCAATATTATACAGGGCCTAGGAATTGCCCAGAGTGTGGATGCTACCGCCCAGGTCGCGATTTCGCGCCGGGTGCACAGATATAAACTTGCCCTGAGGGACTGCCAGGCCGGTAGGGAAGGGAGGAAGAAGCCGGAGGACTGCGGTCAGTGACCTGGGGATGGAACATTGATGAGGAATACGATAGAATACAGCTAAAACTGGAAATATGTGGGGAAGGGAAATTGCGAAACTGTAGGCAGAGAGTCATGGGAGGGATACTACTGGTTGGCGGAAGGATATTCGATTTATATCGGAACAACGTCTACGCTATATTGTCCGAGGGCAAAAATATTACTAAAAATACATAATACTCTCAAAATCGAGCCACCGTTGATGACGCAGATTTTTGTAGGAAACCCCCCCCAGAAATTACATTACTGGTTAGTGGTCAACGTACAATAGGTTATTTTAACCCCGTTTTTGTTCCGATATCTTCCCAAAGAACCGACCGCCGATCTGAGAACCACTGAATGAAGCATCATCTTGGGACGTGTGGATACACTTTTCTGAGAGATATTCTTCGACTCCAGAGTTTTGGAGCCTACCCTGTGACCGTGTGGACAGGAATGTTGTCCTGCGTAAATGCGAGAACAGCGACGACAACAAACACTCGCCGGGGGTGAAGTGAGACGCACGGTACAGTGTAGGTGCACCATTTCCTTTCTGAGGGTCCGCACTTGAGGAGCTCTACTACTGTATGTCTCTTAAAAAAAAAACTGATTTGGGGAAGAATAAACGTGCTACACGATGAACAATCCCATGGTCCCTAGGTATACACAACGAACATTACTGCAAAAAATAGGATCGAAATTCGGAAGATTTTTTGGGTTAAGGAGCCCCGCCATTCACAAAAAAAATAAGACAAAAAGTGATATCTCTATCGTAACACGCGTCTGTCCCCGACCTGACTGACCGCTCGTCGTGCGACGTAGGACGTAGGTTGCTGGGTCATTGTCCTTGCATTTTCGATTATCCATTTTCGCCCTTCCCTCCTTTTCGAGGAAAATACGGACACTGGCTGCGTTATGTTGGGGTGGAAGGGCCATAGTTATCAGAACCCGCGATATAGACAAAAAAAGTCCATGTATTCCCTTGTTTTTGCTAACTATATTTGGTCACAAATACTATGTTCCCCCCATAAAAAGTTGCCTTTTGGGGGGGGGGGAGGGGATGGTTGATTTTTCGAATAACTGACTGTACGCTCTAGCTTGTTGTGTCACCGCGGAGCCATATTCTAACTTGTACGGAAGGATGTTCGCACACCAGCAAGAAACGAACTTCCATATGCTATAATAACATGGGAACGAAACCTACGGGCATTTCGAGATTCTACGCTTATAGCATGTCTATTGTTGTGTTCCATAAATCGATCGATGTGTAATCTGTGGTATTGGCCACACCACGCCGCATCATGATCCCACCCGAGACACCTGCCTGGGGCACTCGCACCGTACGGTTGACAGGACCGCACGTACCATATATTTCGTCGCCGTACGTGGGTCTCAACTTGGTTAATAAAAACCTCTGTTGCAGAGTTTGATCGGCGTGAAAAGTCATTGTTGAGGAGTTGATCATCAGCGGTTCTCGTACGTCCATTTTAAGTTCCGTTCTTGTCGTGCATATCGTGCGAACCTCGGGCGATGCTGTAACGACCCTTGGGGGGGCGGCGGCTAATTTTCTTCATCGCTGTGGCCGCAGTCGCGGTGCGGTCGGCGTATCGGCACCCTCGCACGAACACGGGGCTTCCGTTTTATTTCTTTGCATTTCTCTTCTATATATCATCGCTCCAGTGCAGCGAGCGGTAGCGTCTAGCATATTCCCGCCGGGAAGCTAGGGGTAAGCTTTTCGGCAAGGATAATGACGCGAAGAATAATATTGCTACAAGTAGCAGCGTTTTTCTTGCTGGGCTCTGGCTGTTGCAACTATCCTCACCATCCTGGTGGTGGTATTAGACGGGGCGGGGTGACGCTAGCGCTGGCCCAAGATGTGCGGATGTATATTAATATTGCAGACAGTGAATTGGAGGATGAGGAGAGCTGGAGCATCCCTGATGGAAAGCAACCCCCGCGCATTTTAACCCTCCTGACGACGTATAACAAGAGGACGGCCTTTGCAAAGGCTAACCGGGCGGCGATGGAGGAAAGAGAGGACGGGTACGAGTCGCTGGTGAGTGACAGATAATTACGGGTGGAAGACATTTAGAATTATGTGTACTATCATTTTTTATGGTGTTTTGCGGGCAATCTACGAGAAATAGCGCGGGATAATTTTGCAGCTCTAACCGAGGGTTAATTATGCGGAGGTATCACTTTTCGGCTGATACGTTTTTGTTTCTGAATGACGGGGCTCCTTAACCCAAACTCGTCGGGATGTCATTCTTGTTCTGCAATATGAATTTTGTTTGTATTACTTAGGACACCATCTGGGTTTGTTCATTGGGTTGCACTTTTAGTTTACTCAAAAGCAGTTTGTGGGTGAAGGACAGAGCTCCTCAAGCGAGGAGATGAAGAAGAAAAAGCCGGTGCACTTCTATGTTAGAATGTGCCTACTGTAATGCTTCCTCCTTTGTTTTTGTTGATGCTCCCCAGTAGTGTGGCACATCGGAACGATTCCGGTCCGATACGGGCCTAAAAGCCGATATTCGATAAACAATATGATATTTTTCGAGTCGGGATCGGATGACTGAACATTCCGATTCCGATACGATAAGCGACATACGAGGCGAATATAAGAAAATACAAGTCATGGTACTGCCGATGGAGCGCGCCTGCCTTTGTTTTTCTTCTGACTCCTCACGTCAAACAATTCGCTTTTTTACACTCCCGACGGTGGGGGAGGGGACAGTAGATCGACCCCCCCCCCCCCGCTAGAAGTAAGGCGTTCTAGTCGGAAACCCGGGGCGCTTTTTTTCGATCCGATTACCGATTTATCGGAACTTCCGATACGATATGAAACACTCCACCCATCTGCCGGACGATATATATAAAAAAAGGTACCGCACTAACGCGGGACCATGACTTAAACCGGAGCCCTGCACTAAAAGGTACCGCTCGACGCATGCTGCGATAGAGATAACACTTTTTTGGCCAAAACGTTTACTGAACGATGGGGCTCCTTAACCCAAATTCGTCGGAATTTCTTTCTTTTTTTCTTGCCATAGCTTTGGTTGTATACCTAGGCCATGGGATTGTTCATGGGGGTAGTACTTTTTAATTTCCCCCCAAATCAGTTTTTTGGGAGAGGTATAGAGCTCCTCAATCAAGTGAGAAGATCTTCAGAAAAAAAAGGAGCGCATCTCTACCGTAGCGTGCGTGGCTCTACAATAAGGCGGGACCACGACTTGAACCGGAGCCTCGCACAAAAAGGTACAGCAGACGCCTGCTACGATAGAGGTAGCATGTTTCGGCGAAAACGTTTTTGATAGACGGGGCTCCTTAACCCAAAATCGTCGCAGTTTCAATCCTTTTCCTGGAAAAACATGCGTTGTATACCTAGGCCATGGGATTGTTCATCGGGTAGTACTTATATTTCCCCCCAAAATCCGTTTTTGGGAGAGGTGCAGGGTTCCTCGAGAGAGGAGATGAAGAAAAAAAAGGGTGCACCTCTACCGTAGCGTGCGTGCCTCGCACAAAAAGGTACCGCACTAACGCGGGACCCACGACTTAAACCGAGGCCCCGCACAAAAAAGGTACCACACTAAACACGGGACCCTGAAAGTAGTTCAAAAGTCTCGGCTCCTGTGTGTGTATGTTTGCATTGATCGGTTCGTGTGCGTGCACGCCCGAGTACCGCACTACAGCGGGACTCGAACTATCCCGATGTAGCGCGGTACCACGTAAAATTGATTTTCACACCGCACAGAACGGGGCTTCCACACTAAACGGTACCGCACGAGCTCGGGACCACCACTGAATGTAGCCTATTAGTACTAAAACTCACGATAGCCTCGACAGTTGCGCTTGTTTGCTGCGTGTGGTGGGTCTGTCTGCGTGCGTGCATGGTCAAGAGGATGGCGAAAAAAAAAGAAAGAAATATGGTTTCAAGTTTCTAGCCTTGCTCAGGCTAGTAGGTGTTTGTTGTTGGCGGGCCCACACATTGCTGCAGCTGCCGGTTAATGAAGTTGGAATGCCCGTGCGACACGGTTTGAGCGATCGCATGAATATTGATACTCTCTTCGTCCTTCTTGTCGTTTGTATGTTGGTGCTTGCCCGCATGCCCCGTTGTAGATGTTTGTCACAAGCGACGAAGATGACCAAGAAGTGGACGGAGCGATGGACTACACGTACGGCCTGGCTCACAACCATCGCTTGCTAGGCGCTATTACGGAGGTAAGCAACAACATACTACTGTACCGGCGAGGCTGGGGTTAGGGATGGGGATATATTTGCTTCCGACCGGGTGTTGATCCATGTTCGTATTGGTTCATCATATGTTCGTGCGCTCCTAGACCCTGAACTGCAGCTAAACTGTGTTGTTTGGTGAACAAGAACAGGGACCAACGTTGGTGTTCCGAAAATATATGCCCGACGCGTGCTACAAGATCGATGTATGTAGCACTGTTGGACAGTTTTGTTTCTGAATGACGAGGCCCCTTAGCCCAAAAATCGCCGGAATGTCGTTCTTGTTTTGCAATCTGAATATTTTGTTTACCTAGCTAGGCCACGGGTTTGGTCGTCGGGTTGCACTTTCAGTTTACTCAAGCTACGTTTTTGGGTGCGAGGTATGGAGCTCCTCAAGTGAGGAGCACCTCAGAAAAAAAATGGTGCACCTTTTGATCGTAGCATAGCATGTGTCCTTCGCGGTATCGGGCTTTCAATGCCCAGTGATACACATTATTAGATATTTCCAACCATTTTGCCCCGTGGCACGTCGTGGCACGTCGCGGCACGTTTTTCGGCCTTTATTTCGTATGGGTTAGGGTTAGGGTTAGGGTTAGTGTTAGGGTGGGTCAACTATGGCTACCCCAAAAAACACAATAATGTGCCACACCCCTTCAATGCGAAGAAACCAGAATACTGCCCTGGCCCAAGCTATATACCTGGTACCAGGTATCTTACCCTAAAAAGGGTGTGTTGTACGCAAAAATTACTCTTCCAAATATACCGGAAAACTACTTTGTATTTGGTTATTATTTCGGAAGTGCGATCGGCACAGTTCAGTAATCTTTAGACTACTCTCTATACGACTATAGACTATAGGCCCCTCATTTTCCACCCGCCGTTTGTGTGTTGACCGTTCGGGCATTCAGTTTTTATAAAAAGATTAAAAAAACAAAACTCACTCCAGCTATAAGATCGAGGATTCCGTCGAAACTCATCTTTGCAAGCTGTGTGTGATACCCCGATCGCGCGTGTTACCGGATGTGTATGTCCTCATTCATGAAGGGTTGTTATACAGGTCGACGACAAATCAAATTTGTCAGATAATACGCGCCCAGACGGTACGAACTTCAAACAATCGTGTCTACAAGTCTTCTTCTGTTTTTGTTGTTCCGACGCGATTAAGCCAACACATACATATATATGATATCGCACCACCTAAATTCATGCCTTGACCATCACAACTTAGCACTGACGAGGCAAGGGGCCTGCATGCAAAGGCTAACCCTAGTAGGTGTTGAATATAGTCGGGGGGGGCAATGCCGCGTCGTTCAGCGCAATAGCCACAAAATATCCACGTTGAGAGGCAAACCGCACCCCACACGCATCCGATCCCTTGTTCCGTGATGCGGGACGGGTTATACCCGACAAAAATGAATCGTCCTATCATATCACAAGGTACAAAAATTCTGCACATGTTCATAAATTAAATGCGGATTCAAGAATCTGGATTTATTCAAGAATCCGTACATACATGATACCTACGTACCAGGGTATATTATAATACCAAACGGTATTATTTAATCCGGTAGACTACAGTACTATATATATAGCAGCAAGTGGGATTTTTAACAGGCAAAATAATCATCCGGGCAAGTTCATCCTGTTATACAGTACCTTCTATGAACGTACACATGCTTCGTACCATAGAGGTACGCCATTTTGTTTCTCGGGCTCCTCACTTGAGGAGCTCTAAACCTCACCCAAAAAATGATTTTGGAATAGAATGGAAGTGCAATCCGATGAACAAACCTATGGCCTAGGTAGTATGCAAAACATATATATTGCAAAACAAGAATGGCATTCCGACGATTTTGGGTTAAGGAGCCCCGTCATTCAGAAAAAAAAAAGCCGAAAAGTGCTACCTCTATCGAAGCACGATTCAATACCACGGGTATATTTTCAGGGATGTACGTTACCGTATTCTAGAGCTGTGACGAACCGCGGTAATCACCGATTTAGCCACATATCATTACCGCTCTCCATTAACGCTACCTGGAATCTTGCAAGGATTTCCCCCGCAGGGGATGCATCAGAGTCTAGAGTCTCCTAGAGTAAAACGAAAATTCAAGAGTTTCCAATGCATATGGAGGCGTTTTTCACCAGGGAACACATCAATATTGTATTACTGCAATAAAACGACGAAGCCTCATACCGTGCGGGTTTCGTAAACCGGTAATCACCGCTGTACCGGTAACGTACATCCCTGTATATATTTGGTTTGGTTGTGACGCGACGAGCGCATCGAGTTATATACAATTGGTATATGGTGCCTGGAATTACTATACTGTACTTTGATATGAATATGTGATAGGATATATGACATAAAAATATCGAAAACGTCATAACCACGAACATCCGCGTAAAACACCACCACATGCCCGATCCCCATTATCTCTTTAGGTCCCATACCATACGGGCAGTAGACTCCATGCATTATGCGGTCTAAAAAACTGTCTAAACCCACCTGATCCCCGGTAGTAAGACTACATACATATAAAACGCTGGCGCGTTCCACAGCCGTCAGGACTTGCGCTCCATAGCCGTTAGATTTTGTCCCCCTCTCGATGAAGTTTATAGATTTCGTGCACAGCTTGAATATAAAGACCGACGTCTTCGTATCACACTGTTGACCCTGGTGCTAACTATATTACTAAGGGGAGTCGCCGACCTATAATTATTCATGAGGACATACACATCCCGTAACACGCGCGATCGGAGTATCACTCACAGCTTGCAAAGATGAGTTTCGACGAAATCCTCGATCTCACGGCTGTAGTAGTGTAATTTTATTTTTTTACAACAAAGAGTACTCTTCGTTTATTAATAGTCGATACAGAGTTCACCCGCTACACTCGACTTGGTTATTTCAGATATTAACATGTACCTGGTACCAGGTACATACACACCACGTATATTTACGAGTACATTACCTCGTACCAGGTACGAGGTATTATACCAGGTATTTGTTTTGGTTCGTTGTGAACATACTGGTATATATTTCCAGAGGTTCCAATTCAGACAGCTTTATTAGAGCGTACTGCCCTTCGACCACGGGCTAACTGCTGTAGTAGATAATATGGCGACGAGTTAATGTGAGATCAACAACAACAACGACAACAATGCCAAATAACCACCGTTCGACACCAGGCATACACTCGGTACAAGGGCTTATTCGACTGGATGGCCATAGGGGATGATGACACGGTGTTCTTGTACAACAGGGCTGAAGCCTTGCTCGCCCGCATCGACCACACACAGGTAATGCGTAGTAAGGTGTTGTATTGCCTTTTTCACACGTGTGGGATTATTGTCCTCTGACGTCTTCTACCATAGCGATGATAGCAATTTTTTGGTCAAAACACGTTTTTCTTTTACGGGGCACCTTAACAGCTGAACCACTCGATGTCGTTGGGCGTTTTCCATTTTATTCGTTGCATACCCGACGCGTGCTACGTACGACAGAGGTAGCCCTTTTTGGCTTTTTTTTTGTTTCTGAATGACGGGGCTCCTTAACCCCAAAATCGTCGGAATTCGTTTTTTTTTCCCCCATAATTTTCGTTTTTTTACCTAAAAGTCATGGCATGGTTTATCGGAAGCACTTTCATTTTTGCCCAAATCCTGTTTTTGGGAGATGTATAGAGCTCCTCAAGTGAGAAGAGCCTCAGAAAGAAAAAAGTTGTACCTCAACCGTAGCATGAATCACCTAGCCTACAGTATAGGACATGGGATTGTACATCAAGTTGTACTTTCGTTTTTCAGCACAGACGAGTGCAGCGATAGAGGTAGCACTTTTCGGCTGATACGTTTTTGTTTCTGAATGCCGGGGCTCCTTAACCCAAAAATCGTCGTGATGTCCTTCTTTTTTCATAAATGACTTTCATTGTCTACCTAGGCCACGGGTGTTTGTTCATCGGGTTGCGCTTTTAGTTTACTCAAAAATCGGGTTGTGGGTGAAGTACAGAGCTCCTCAAGTGAGGAGCCTCAGAAAAAAACTGGTGCAGCCTGTATCGTAGTATGTGTCTACGCTCAGGTTTTGGGGTGAGGCATGGACCTCTTCAGATCGAGTAGCCTCGGAATTTTTTGGTTGTACCCTTATTACAGCATTGTTGTAGGAGCATGCTGCGATAGCGGTGCACCAATTTCGTTCTGAGGCCCCTCACTTGGGGAGCTCTCTACACCTTACTAAAAAAAGGACTGAGAAACAAAAGCACACGCTTTATTAACCCGACGAGAAATCAAATGGCTTACGCGCAGAACGAGAAATATTGTAACGCTCGAGTGGGGTTTCCATCGCATCTGGGTGGTTCCTCGACGGAGGATCCCGGTCAACCAGAACCATATTTTCGCCCAATTGTGTTGCCACCATTGCAGCACCCGCCTGTGTGTTATGTGAAGAGAGAAGGGCCCGTTCTTTTACAACAGGGGCTAGTGCTTCTCTCAATCGCATAGGCTACGATACGATAGAGGTGCACTATTACGTTTCTGAGGCTCCTCACTTGAGGAGCTCCGAACCTCACCCAAAAAATTATTTGGAGTAAACTGAAAGAGCAACCCGATGAACAAACCCATGGCCTACGTATGTATACAAAAACATTCGTTTTGCACAACAAGAACGACACTCCGGCGATTTTGGGTTAAGGAGCCCTGTCATTCAGAAACCAAAAAAGCCAAAAAAGTGCTATTCTCTCAATCGCATATGCTACGATACGATAGAGGTGCACCATTTTTTTTCTGAGGCTCCTCACTTGAGGAGCTCCGAACCTCATCAAAAAATGATTTTTTTTTTGGGAGTAAACTGAAAGTGCAGCCCGATGAACAAATCCATGGCCGAGAGTATACAAAACATTCGTTTTTTGCACAACAAGAACGACACTCCGACGATTTTGGGTTAAGGAGCCCTGTCATTCAGAAACCAAAAAAAGTCAAAAAGTGCTTCTACCTCTATCGCAGCACGCGTCGCATCGTCGACACACGTACTGTAGGTAAGAGTGAGGATGCGTGCCACGATGGAGGTAGAACGTTTTCGCTGAAACGTTTTCTGCGTGACGGGGCTCCTTAACCCAAAATCGTCGGGATCTCAAAACAGTTTTTTTTTCTTGCAACAATTTGCGTTCTATACCTAGGCCATGGGATCGCTCATCGGTTAGCACTTTTGTTTTTTCCTCAAATCATTTTTTGGGAGAGGTATAGAGCTCCTCAACTGAAAACAGGCTCAGAAAACAAATGGGTGCACCGATCCCGTAGCGTGCGTCACCCGTAATGCTTGTCGGAGAGTCCGGTTCTAAACAATACCATCGACCCACCCGCGTGACACATGCTACGATAGAGGTGCACCATTTGTTTTCTGAGGCCCCTCACTCGAGGAGCTCTGAACCTCACCCAAAAAACTTTTATTGAGCAAACTGAAAGTGCAACCCGATGAACAAACCCATGGCCTACGTATACAAGAAAAACAGATTGAAAAACAAGAACGACATTCCGACGATTTTGGGTTAAGGAGCGCCGTCATTCAGAAACAAAAAAATCCAAAAAGTGCAACCTCTATCGTAGCACGCGTCCACGTTCGTTACCTCCCTCGTCCATGGGATAGTTCATCAGGTTACATTATCGTTATTTATCGAAGTAATACTTTCGGTGAGGTGGAGAGCACCTCTAGTGGGTAACCGCAGGAAACAGTAGAGGTTTCTGAATAACAGGGTTTTCCTTAACCCAAACCCGTCGGAATATATTTTTTTAACCACAATTTTCGTTGTATATCTAGTAGGACACATGGGATTTTTCGATGGGTAGCACCTTTTTTATTTTTCCCCAAATCAGTTTTTAGGAGAGGTACACGGAGCTCCTCAGGTGAGGAGCCTCAGAAAAACGTTCCGCACCCCTACCGTGGTATGCGTCTAACGTAGCATGCCTTCAGTTCCATTGATATTTTTCTCAACGACGCTTGCTACGATAGAGGTAGCGCTTTTCGGCTTTTTTTTTGTTTCTGAACGACGGGGTTCCTTAACCCAAAAAAAGTCAGAATGTCATTCTTGTTTTGCCATGTGATTTTTTGTACACCTTGGCCATAGGTTTGTTCATCGGGTTTCACTTTGATTCTTCTCAAAACCAGGTTTTGGGTGAGATTTAGAGCTCCCCAAGTAAGGAGCCTAAACACCAATTGAGTGCACCTCTACCGCAAACCGATTCTTGTGTAACCCGAAAGTGCAACACGATGAACGAAAAATCCTTGTCTTTAGGTATTAAAAAAAAACAGAGATTGATTAAAAAAAACAAACGAATTTCGGCGATTTTGGGTTAAGGAGCGCCGTCATTCAGAAACAAAAAAATCCAGAAAGTGCTACCTTTATCGTAGCACGCGTCTATTCTGAGACTGTTCTTCAGTGGTAGTCGCTTAATCTCATGCCGCACATTGTTCGGAAGGCCAAACCTAACGACACATGCTACGATAGAGGTGCACCAGTTTTTGTTCTGGGTCTCCTCACCTGAGGAGCTCGGTACTTCACCCACAAATTGATTTTGTGTAAACTAAAAGTGCAAACCGATGAACTAAACCATGGCCTAGGTATACAAAAAATTCAGATTTCAAAACAAGAATGCCACCCCGACGATTTTGGGTTAAGGAGCCCCGTTATTCAGAAACAAAATCGCCGAAAAGTGCTACCTCTATCGTAGCACGCGTCTAACAGTAACACTATTATCAGTCAATCTAAAAACAAAACGGCGTTTCTTACCCGGGGTCACAGAGCGAGTCGAGCGCCATTTTCCAAAACGCCTCTTCGAAGTCCGCCCCCTTGTCCCCAGCGATGCGGAATTGGTCTTCATCCTCGTCATATATCTAATAACCCAGCGGTCAATGGTTGGGAAAAGCTATCGTCATCACACTGACAAGACCTTGCAGACTTGTGACACGTCCTACGATCGGGGTGCACCACGTGGTTCTGGGGCCTCTCGCCTCAGGAGCTCTACTCCTGATTTTGAGAAGAAAGAACTTGACACTCGATGAACAGTCTCAGGGCTTAGGCATATTTGTTTGAACAATATTGCAATACGTCAATGATTTCCAACGATGCTGGGTTGTTCTCAATTCAGGAGCTCCGAAGGTAAGCAATATGCAGTCGAAAAAGTACCACCTCTATCGTAGCGCTGTGGCTGCAGATGTGAACGGGCGGCCAACGGTTGGGAAAGCTTTCGTCAGCGCAGTGACTAGATCTTCTGGACTGGTATGTATAACATGTCGATCCGCGTTGTAGATCTAACCGAGAGGCCAATAGATGGGAAATCCTTTGTCGGCACAGATACAAGATCTTCTATAGACACTGTCGTCGATACATTTTAATAGACGAATCGGGCGGCGTTTGTGCTCTCCCTGTTTTCGAGAAATTCAGCTTGGAGGTTCGTCCCTCGGGGTGTGGAATCTCGTGTGCTATAGGGTAAACACAATTCTCACCACGGTGCCTTTGGTGGCTCGTGCGAACCAGTGAATTGCATTGACGTCCATCAGCACATCGTACGGGGACATGCCTTTTGTCTTGTACAACTCCTCCGGACAGCTCGCGCGGCAGGTTGTTTCATCCCCGCCCCCGCTCTCTTCGACGGAGCACGTGTCGGGCACACGCAGGTAGCCCTTCCTCCAGAGGAACTTCGATATGAGGGGGACCATGTTACTGTAACCTGCGCAGGTTTGTTTCCGGCCGAAAACACATCTGATTGTTGACAAAGACGCTGGCTACGTTACGGCAAAGTACATCTGATTGTTGAGAAAGACGCTGGCTACCGTAGGCGAGTGCGCACAAGAGTGTTTCCGCGCCTCCTCACTTGAGGAGCTCGATACCTCACCTAAACACCTGGCGCTGAGAAGTAACAACACACAACCTGACGAACGAAACCCGTGGCGCAAGTATACAACCGATTAACACACAAGAAATTTCCACGATATTGGGTAACTGGTAGTTCTTTCCTTGAGGAGGTCCGTCACTCAGAAACGGTCAGGCCAATATGTGCCACCTCTATCGTAGCACGAGTCAAAAGAGAAAAAAAGCGGGGAAGGCCGGATGTGTTCTCTCCGGTAGGATTAGACTCAAAACAATTCTGGGGATTCTCGCCTGAGGAGCTCCGTACCCACTGCAAAACTGGTAACAGGCATATAGAAAAGCGCCACCCGGGGAACAATCGGTAGAAGTAGCACGTTTTGGTTGATTTTTTTTCTGAATCACGGGGCTTCTTAACCTAAACTGGTCAGAATTTCATTCTATGTGTTTTGCACTAATTGTTTGGTGTGTACCTATGCTACGGGATTTCTTCACGGTAACCACTTTCATTTTCACCAAAGCGGGTTTTTGGAAGAGGTACACAGGGCTCCTCAGGGGCGGTGCCTCAGAATAGAAGTGGGGCACCTCCAACGCAGCAAAGCGTCTACCCTAGCCTTGGACTCCCATAGCAATTATTCAGAGGAAGTGCTACCATGTTTGGTGGTTCCTCAGAGGAGGCGTTCCGTCAGGCAGGAAAGCATTGGCCATAGCGTGCTACTGGTCTAGTAGCACGCATCTGTCATTGAAACCAGGCTCATGCTACGGTGGAGACGCACCAAACATTTTCTGAGGCTCCTCACGTAGGGTACTCTATGCCTCACACAAGCACAATAGGCGACAAAACATGAACGTACATCCCGATGAACAATCCCCATGGCTTAGGTATACAACGCATAACATTGCAACACAATCATGACGTTCCGACGTTTTTGGGGGTTAAGGAGCCCGTGATGCAGAAAATATGTTAGCCAAACCTTTCTACCCCTATCGGATGACAGCACACGCCGCCATTCGCCCCTTGATTCTCCTAAAAAAAGAACATCTTATAGTCTAGTCCTTGAGACATCCTGCGATAAGGGTAGCACTGTTTGGTAAAATTATTTCTGATTCACGAGGCTCCCTATGAGGAAGTACCCTATTTCTGTATTTTCTGTCTTACAAAAGTGTTCGTTAGACGCGTGTCACGATAGAGGTCGCATTTTTCGGGTGAAACGTTTTCTGAATGACGGGGCTCCTTAACCCAGAATCGTCGGAATTTCATTACTTGTTTGCAACATTGTTCTTTGTATGCCTAGGCCATGGGATTTTGCTCCGGGTAGCTCTTTTATTTTCCCTCAAGTGAAAGTCTGAGAGAGGTTTTGGACCTCCTCAAGCGAGGTGTCTAAGTAAATGTTTGGTGCACCTCAGCCGTAGCATACGTCGTTATACACCTAGGCCATGTGATTATCCGTCGGATTGGACTTTCGAATTTTCTAAACCAGAGTTGTTTGGGTGAGGTGAACAACTCCTCAAGTTAGGAGCCTCATAAATTTTACATGATACCGCTATGGTAGTATGCTTCCCTTCGTATCACAAACTGAACGTTCTTTGACAAGGCCAACTACTGTGCTCTTGCTGCACCTTCTTATCTCACTACACTCCAATATACGTTCTATTCGTGAAAGCTAATCCACGTCCAGACTCTATTATCATGCTATTGGTATTTGTCTGGCCATCCCCCAATCCCCACACCTCACGGTACTTCGCGCTTTGGTGCACGCGATGTCTGCCTAGTGAGTGAAACGCGACTTGCTCCGTGCCAGAATTGTAGGTATGCGACGGTCTATAGTCATAAGACTACGGCTATGCATGAAATGAGTACCCCCCCCCCCTCCAACCCCCCGGCTATGTATTCGTGTAGGATTGAATGATATTCGGGTGACGCATGCTACGGAAAGGATGCAACTCAATTTTTCTGAGGCTCCTCCCTTGAGCTTGCTCTGTGCCCCATCAAAAACCCAACTTTGAAAAACAACGACCTATGCTGTGGTAGAGGTGTACAATTTGTGTTTCTGAGGCTCCTCACTTGAAGAGCTTTGATACAGCACCTAAAGACTGATTTTTGGAGGAAAAGAAAGAGTGCGACCCGATGAACAATCGCATGCCCTCGATATAAAACGACAAAGTATATTGCAAAAACAAGAATGAGGTTCCGACGATTTTGGGTTAAGGAACCCAGTCATTCAGAAAACCTCTCAGCCAAACTGTGATCCCTGTATCGTAGCACGGGTCCAACGCAACCTTCCTTAAACCGATAAAAAAAATGTTATGGTGTAGAAAATTACCGACCAATACCCCAGGTAATAAAACACAAAACACTATTTGACGCGTGGACTGCGATAGAGAGAGCACCATTTAGGTTCTCGGGCTCCTCACTTGAGGAGCTCTGAACCTCACCCACAAACCGATTTTGGAGTCAACTGAAGGTGCGACCCGATGAACAAGCCCATGGCCTGGGCATACAAATAAATAATATTGCAAAACAAGAATGACATCGCGACGATTTTGGGTTAAGGAGCCCCCTCGTTCAGAAACAAAAACGCCAAAAAATGCTATCTCTATCGTAGCACGCGTCGGGAACCACGCAACAACGTTAAGAATACCATCTGTGTTTATGCAGTATTTTGCGATTTGATGCCCACGCCGGGGATTGTTGATCGGGGCGCACATTCATTTCACTCTTGAAGCCGGTTTTGGTTGCGGTATATAGACCTCCTCGACTGAGGACCTCGAGACAATGTTAGTGACCCTTTTTTCGTGGCATGCCTCATTTGAACGAGCGAACTTAGGTAGTTCCTCATCTGAGGGATCCCGTCTGTCCTCCGAAATACGTCAGCCACGAAAGACACGAAAGTGCTACCCATCTCGTCGCACGCGTCGGGCGCAGAGCAAGCCAATGGTCAACTCCACCGCTTGCCTGCTTTGTCGGTGAAGTTCTCCTGCGGGCTGGCCCATTCCCCCCCAATCATTATATGCACAGGCCCGTGTGTGCGCCCGTTGAGGCAGTTGTTCATCGTCGACATGTTCGTGGAGTCGAAGCAATCTTGATATTTTTCACAGCTCACCATAGAAGTGTGTTCCTATGCGCAGAAGCGGGAATCGTGCATACAGAACGTGACATGATTTGTTGGCCAAGGCTACGGTAGGCGGCGAACCCCCCCATTTCACTACCGAGTTTAGGCCACTCTCCCGCGTGGCTATGTACCGTTTCAGAAAAACGATTACTTATCTCATTTAGACGGAGCAGCGCATCAAATAAGTCCATGGCGTTGGATATCGCCAAACCGAAATGCACCAAGCAGCGGGATAGCCTTTTCGCGCGAGTGAGGACGCGTGCTATACGATAGGGAGTAGCACGTTTTTGGCTATAATTTGTTCTGAATGAAGGCGCTTCTTGACCCAATATCGTCGGAAGGTCGTTCTTGTTTTGCGATATTTTGCGGTGTATTAATGCCTAGGTCATGGTATTGCTCATCGGGTTACAATTTCTATGTTTCTCAACGTTCGTGTCTGGGTTAGGTATAGAGCTCCTGAAGTGAGGAGCCTCAAAACAATTGGCCGCACCCCTACCGTAACGTCCGTGTGGGTTTGCGCCGATGAAAAACGTGGCCGGATAGGGAACCCCCCCGCATTTCTAGCCTTGGTCGTCAGCGGTGATTGGTGGTCAGGGGACATCCTCGGTACAGCCCCGGGTTTATAATTTCGAGGGGGGATATGTTTGCGTACTGTACCGACCAGCTGCATGTTCCATATCTAGGACAGATATCCTTGATACGTTTCGCAGCGCACCACAGACGTCTTATAGGGCCGAACAAGGCCATGCTAGGGGGGGGGGGGGGGGGGGTAGCCCCGGTGCCTCTGCCTAGTTTATGCCGCTCGCACGAGTGGGTCAGACATCGACCCGTGCTAACATAGAGGTAGCACGTTTTGGCTGGAACGGCTTCATAATGACGGGGCTCCTTAACCAAAAAATCGTCGGAGTTTCGTTCTTTTTTAGGAGTAATTTTCGTTGAATACCTTGGCCGTGGGATTGTTCATCGGGTAGCACTTTCCGTTTTCCCCAAATCAGGTGTTGGGAGAGGTGCAGAGCTCCTGAAGTGAGGAGCCTAAGCATAAAAAAGGGGGCACCTCTATCGTAGACGCGTGATACGATAGAGGTAGCACTTTTCGGCTTTTTGGTTTCTGAATGACTGGACTCCTTAACGCAAAATCGTCGGAATTTCGTTCTATTTTTGCAAAATGACTGTTTTGTACACCTAGGCCAAGGGTTTGTTCATCGGGTTGCGCTTTCATTCTTCTCAAAATCATTTTTTGGGTGAGGTTTAGAGCTCCATCAGTGAGGAGCCCGAGAAACAAAGTTGTGCACCTTTATCGTAGCATGCGTCAAACGTTTTTTCGGAATGGCAGGGCTCCTGAACCCAAAACCGTCTCGGAATCTCACAATTTCTTGGGAACAATTTTCGTTGTACACCTCATCCATGGGATTTTGATAATCGGGTAGAACTTTTACTTTTTCATCAAAAGTCAGTTTTTGGGAGAGGTATAGAACTCCTCGAGCGAGGAACCTCGGGAAAAACATTTTGCACCGCTACCGTGTCATGCGTCCTTTGTAGTTCAATCACGGAGTGACATATCGTTTGTTGGCGCAACGTACCAACCTATTGCTTTGTGGTGCATATCGCGAGATGGAAAAACCCATATGTGTAGTCACGTGCGTGCGCGAGTGGTTCTGAGACGCTGTAACAGAAGGTCATGAACGTTAGCCCCCTACCGCAGCCTTGGGTTTTGCTGTGCGCGAAAATGTTAAGTTTGTTCTTCGAAGTATACACAGGGGGAAGCGACGACAACAACGCGGGAGATCGTGAGTGCACACAGCCGTCATCCGCGCAAAATATTATTAATTCGAAATTTTTCATCGCCGACTTGCTGCGGGGAAAAAGCAAATCTTGGATCGGATCATTTTGCCGCTCACCATAGACTTATGTCTTGAAATACTGTGAACAGAACCGTATACTATAATCAAGACAATACACTCCATCGGACGTATTTTCGAGAAGATTTTCTCGACACCGGGGAGAGTGCAACCACCGAGCGATGCGTCTACGGAAATGTCCCGACGAGTTATTTCCAAAACCACCATTTTCGTTGTGTGTGCCTCCCTCGAGGAAACAGCCTATTTTCCTAATTGAGAATTGCCTTTCCGATGAGAATGAAAACCGAATGTTTTTTTTCTTTTGGTGTTTTGAAAGAGATTGATGTTCCTGAGAGTAATGCTTTTATGCTGGGAAATATAGTTATTGGCAACAGCTATCGATCGCACAAACAAAAAACCAAATCGGCATTGGCGGTGTCGAGGAACACGTGATACACTAATTTTGGTATTTTTGGGGTAGGCGCCTCTCGAATCAAGACCTATTTCTTGCATCAGCTGATTCTCGAGACTGCCAATCCCGATTCCCCCTTTCTTTTGAGCGATCGATAGCTGTTGCCAATAACTGCATTTTCAAGGGTAAAATAGGACACTCAGGAAAACACAGGTGTCCAAAACGAAGGAAGTTGTTCATTGTCGACGGAAAAGACCATTAATAAATTCAGAAAATCAAAAAAATTGTCTGTGAAGTTTGACCCAGGCGGTGTGTTTTCTTGCGTGTTATACGGCAAGGCCGTTCCAGGGGTATTAGGTAGTTTCTTTGATGAGGCGCACCGGCAGTTAGAAAGATTTTGACGAAAGCGTGCCACCCCTATATTGACACGCGTCATGTAGTAATCCTCACCTGGGCGTTGGTCATGTTGTGGCGGGTGAGGAACGGCGTCGAGTCGGCATTCCAAGGGCTGCGGAGGAGGCCGAACGAGTTGTGCACGTGCTCCCACGCATTCTGTACAACAGCGTGAGCAAGAATGAATTTATCAACGGGATTACAGAACAAGAACAAAGAGAAAAAGAAAGAAACAGGAATGTTAGCATTGACAACATCAAGAATGCGATGAAGTGCGGGAACAAGAACAAGAACGAGATCAAAAGCATACAATACCTGGTAAACAACAGCAAACAATAAATCAAGAACGACAGTAAAGACAACAGCAGCAAAAAGGTAGGTCGTTGAATCAGCCTTCCACGGACTAAGAGGGAGACTGAAGGAGTTGTGGACGTGCAACCACGCATCCCGTACAACAGTGTTAGGAAGAAGGAGTTCAAAAACGAGGTCAAGAACCAGGCCAAAACCAAAAACAGAAATAAAAACAAGAACAACAAGAACGAGGTCAAGTACAAGCACACGAACACGAAGAAGAACAGAAGGACGGATGCTACGGTAAAGGCGCACCAATGTTTTTCGGAGGTTCCTCGCTTCAGCTGCTCTATACCTCACCCAAAATCTAGTTTTTAGGTAAAAACGATAAGTGCAACCCGATGTCCAAACCCATGGCCTAGGTATAAAAAGCGGTCGGATTGGAAAACGAGAATGACATTCCGACGAATTTGGGTGAAGGAGACCCGTCATTCAGAAAATAGTTTGGCCAAAACGTGCTAGCTCTGTCGTAGTTTTTTGTCGAAGACACATTCTACTAATAGTATGGTAGGGGTGCAATTGCAGTATTGGTTTGGGGCTCCTGACTTGAGGAGCTTTACACGACGCGTGCTACGATATGCGGTAGCATTTTATGCCTTTTTTGGTTTCAGAATGAAGGGGCTTCTTAACCCAAAACAATCGTCGCGATGTCGTTCTTGTTTTTGGATCTGTGTTGTTTTGTATAGGTAGACCGTGGGTTTGTTCATCGGGTTGCACTTTCAGTCTACTCAAAATCATTTTTTGGGCGAGGTTCAGAGCTCCTCGAGTAAGGAGCCTCAGAAAAAAATTGGTGCACCTCTATGGTAGATGCGTCACATCTCACAAAAAAAACTGACTTCGTTAAAACTGAAAGTCCAACGCGATTAACAACCACATGACTTACGTATTCAAAACGAGAAATATTATAAAACACAACGATAATTGGTAGATCCTTAGCTAAGGAGCCCCGATGACCAGATATAATTTAGCCGGAAAGTGCTACTTGGTACTTCTATCGAAGAACGCGTCAGAAACAAGAACAGAGAAAGGACGCTAGCAATAGCATTGCCACTGGTACTAACACTCAAAAGAGCGAGAACAAGAATCCAGAGAGAGATCACCAGCCAGAAAACAACCAAGAACAATTTCAGGATTGAGATCAACATCAAGAACATAACCAACAACTTATGACGTCCAGTCGGCGTTCCACGGACTGCAGAGGGGACCGAACGAGTTGTGCATGGTAAATAGGTCCACACAGTGAGGACCAACAGAAACACTCGGTACTATAACACCACAATAACACGTAATACGACAGAGGTACCACTGTTTGGCTCATTTGTTTCAGGACGACGGGGCTCTTAACCCAACATCGTCGGAATGTCATTCTTGTTTTGTGGTAATATTCGTTGCATGCCTAGGCCACGAGATCGTTCGTCGGGCTGCACTTTTTTGTATCAACGTTTGTATACGATGCTGTGGCTGAGGCGACGCGTGCTACGGTAAAGGCAGCACACTTTGGCAATACAATGCTTGGAATGACGGGGTTCCTTAAGCCGAATTCCTCAGAATATTAGTCTTTTTTCAATGTGAATAGTTTGTTTACCTAGGCCATGGATATCGTCATCGGGTTCAACTTTTACTTGGCAAAAAACTAGCTCTTGGGACAGGTGTAGAGCTCCTCAAGTGAGGAGCCTCAGACAAAAAATGGTTCACCTATAGAGGTAGCTCTTTTTGGCGACAATCCAGCGATTATCCAAAAGAAACGGCTCAAATGCCTGGCTTGGTTGAGCAGTCCAGCTATCTCATGTTTGCTCACATTATCAGCAAGAGCCCCAACTCGCTCGCGTTCGGCGTGCATCTGCTAACCTGCACGCGACGAGTGTCGCACGAGACTGCCCGTGGTGTGCTAATTTCTCACTGATACATACACCGTAGATTCTGACCCAGATCCCGGAGATAGACATGCTTCATTCTCACAGGAACAATAAACATCCTTTTGTCTGTTACTTTGTTTTCGTACGTTTACAGACAAACCTATCCTCTGCTTCTGCCGCCCTCGAGAAGACAGGTTACGTACGTAGAATAACGAGGGGTGGCACGGGATGTATACAACGATCAAGGATCATTCTTGCCTTATTGCGTAATACAGCGCATACAGCAGTTACACACGAGTAGCCCCGCGCAACCGTGCATGGGAAGGAGCGGGGGAATATGTTTTTTCGGATCAGCTTTACGTCGACCGCTGATCTTATACTTTTTCCATACAAAATCTTCGCGGGGGGCTTGCGTTGTGGGTAAAAATAATGGTGCGCCTCATAGAGGGTGTTGTGTTGGCGGCTTGCCACAGCACTCGCAGGTGTTTGGGCGGCAGGGGCCGTGCTTCTTTCGACAAATTAAAATACCAGACAAAATTGAGCTGGGAAATAAGAAATACATGTAACATGTAACGTACATCTGGGCATAATTGCGCCGCTCCTATCGAAGAAGTTACCGACTGTTCCTCGAACCAATCTCTAGGAATCCCTTCCTAAATTATTTGCGTCATATCCACAGATTTTTTAGGTCTGGATTAGCATTCTTGTTCATGAGTACACGCCCCGCACACACACATCACATCTTCTCGCCCCTCTGACACACACCCCGCGAGCAACCCTACACCACATCGGCGACACACAACCACATCGTCGTCGAGTTAACCCCACCACCGCCTACCACCGCCTGCTACATACAGCAAGACTGCTGACTCCTACTGCTGTACCGGACACCAGCACATGTGGTGAGAGGGAAAACGGAAAACGGGCTTGCACGGAAAACTCAGCAAGCAACTGAGTTTTTCGCACAACGGTAGTAGTATCAACTGCGCAGTTGCACAGCCGTACATATAGTGTAGGTTGTGTGAGGTGTAATGTTCCTGCGCTTCCGCACGGCCGGGGCGGGGGCTTCCTTTTGTGTACCTGTTGTACGTGTATATATATGTCAAAGGTTAAGGTTTGCGGACACGCCACACCTTTTGCTGTGCAACTGAAAGCAGACTACAACGAACGGTGAGCCGCAGGTTAAATCTATACATGATGTGCTTTGATGTGCTTGATCAACATCTCCGACTCAACATCTCCCACTCAACACCTTTGCACCCCCGTGATGTCTAATACGGATTAATAGTCTAAATACATTAGAGACCTCCCCCTGTTACGAGTTGTGAGTCGTGACACGTTGTTGCCAGGTACCTTGTAGCTTGCAGGGGATATTTCTGAGGTTGAAATCCTGCCATTGTAGGGTACATATATACCAGGAGCGTTTTTACGTCAACTTCGCAGCCATGTGCCGCTCTGGGAAAGCGCAACTACAACAGTACTGCTGTTGTAGCCATTGTAGGGTACATACAAGGGGCTACGCCGGCGGCCTGAACGGCCGCCGGTCGCAGACTCGCGTGATGGTCGTATATGTAGAGGAGGATGAGGCTCAGACTCGATGCCAAGAGATTGAG